>JAQGBY010004565.1:0-16328 GCA_034698785.1 Mycogona germanica | reverse complement strand
AGAGTGTGTCGACAGTGGAATAGCCTAAATGAGTCAAGTCAAGAGCCTGTTAGGATAGGACAACCACACCTTTGTCCGTCTGGTCATTTGACCCCCGCCATAGGCCCCTTCCGGGGATGCTTGTGGGGACATATTGTAATTGCAATCTTTCACCTTTGCACCCTCCACGTCGAGCAGAATCTCTGAGTGTTCGAGCTGAGGACTACTAATGTGACTCTTGTGCACATGTGGTAATCCAGCCCTGATATGAGTTGCTCCTTTGACCACAAGAGCTCCGTGTAATCTGTACCGCTTCCAGTGGGACAGTCAACTGTAAACAGTCAGTCTGGAAAGTGGGGATAGAGGATAGTGGTAGAGGCATAATTTCCATTCACCATTAGGAAAGCTAAAAGCTCTTGATGTGTTAAAAAACATCTATTGTTGTTGCAAGCCATCGATTCTCTGGAGCACCATCCGCGAGAGCACCAATAACTGCCAAGCAGAGACGGACATATAATCTCAATAATTTGACTTCAGTTATCTGTACCGTCAATTGCCTAACCCTGAAAATGTTCAATTCGCGATTAAAATTGCTACTTGACTACATTTGTTTAAATTATGGAAATATTTTTAATTATGCCAATATTACTTGTTCTTGCGCAGGCCACAATTTCCTCAAAGTTTGGAGCAACTCCTAGAGCGGCAATGGGAGCAAGGATCCAATTTTCTGATGGAGCAAGCGCAGCACTTCGACAGTGAGTATTTCAAGCATGGACATAAGATTTAAGATTTGGCTATTACAGTCAACGATGAACATAAAAAGAAACGATACTGGACAGGAACTGTGGAAAATTGACGGCGAGTTGGCGAGAGCCCATTAATAAAAAGTAATTAAACCGATATTTGTGAAACATGTAAAATTCAAGACATCACCTTACTTTCCTCATAACCTTAAAAATTAGAAAATTGGTTGGACGTAAAAGTCTCTTGAATCTCGAATTTTATGTTTCATAAATTTCAGTTTAATTATTCTGTAGTTACGAAATCTCACCAATTCGTCGTGGATTTTAGACTGTTTCTGTCCGTATCCGTTCCGTATCTGTTCGGTATTGCGACTGACTGTGGCTCGGCGGTCCCAGGTTCTATTCCTGACGCGGGTTCTTGATTACCCACGGTACTGGTGAAAATGTGTCCCTCACATAGTGCCTAAGCACCAAAAGGGGTACAGAAACGCCTGTAGTGCAGACTACAGTAATGGGAAAATAAAAACATTCAGAGACAATTCGGGGAAATATTTAAAAAAATATTTATCGGGTGAGGCGGCGTCGATATTCGATATTCTATCAAAAAATGTGCTTTGAAAACTAAAAATTAGTTTGACATTTCGACACAGTGAAAATCAGTTAATAAAAAGATTTAGAACCCTTTTAAACATCCTACTGTATAAAATATCTCGTGATTCGTTCGTCTCAACCAATCAACAACATATTTCACCAATCCTTATCCAACAGTCGCTTCCCTGCTGTCGTGTCTGCACCAGCTCCGGCAGGAGAACCAGCGGCTGGAGGACCTAGTTGGCGGCCTAATCGCCCGCCGTGACCACCTTCTGGCCATCAATGCTCGTCTCAGCATCCCGTTGACTGCCCCGCACGTGGTGGCTGCCTCCTCCGCCGCCACCGGTGCTAACGGACAACCGGAACTAGTGCGGACTGCACCGCGGGGAGCCAGCGCCATGTACGCGGCCCCCGCCGCGGCTGAGGCGCCTCCCACGGCAGTGGCCACGCCCACCTCGGCCACGCTCCTTCCGCCTCCGCCGGCTGCGGCCAATATCGAGCATGTTTTCGGCACCACCCACCGCGGAAGCTCCGCTCATCATCACCACCACCACCACCATCACGGGCAGCACTCGGGCGGTGGCAGCAGGAATATGTTCCTGCCGCAGACGTCGCCCACCGGTGCCGTCACTTCCGGTAGCCAGTTCAGTCCTAGTCAGAACGCGACGGCGGGGACGGCAGTGTCGACTGGCGGCGCGTCGGCGCAACGGCACGGGCACAGTGCCATTAACTCTCAGGTGAGCATTTGAACAAAAAAATTAACCGAAATTTACTCATGGAGGCAGAAATGCGGAGGAATCGGGGAAACTATTAAGTTATTTCTCACGAGTTCAGGCTTTCGTTTTTGAGGGACGAAACTACAGACGTTAAAGTTCAGTCTGCAGAGTCTTACGTTTCAAAGCCATTCATTTATAGAGCAGTTACACCACTGTGGACTCGTTCTAATCGGGCAGCATTCTAATTTAGTAGCCACACTGAAAAAACGACGTCTTCAGGATTACCCAAAAACTGCTCGAAGGTGTTGACCCTAAAAATTGCGTATCAGAATTAGGAATGAGTTTGCTACAGATCCGTAACGTCACCATGTCAAAAAAGACGTTATAGGTTTTGTTTCTTAGAGAAATGTGATACTATGTACATGTTTTTATTGCTCGATAACACAAATGAAACCGATATGATTTGCTTTTTATGTTTTATTTTTGCTTATCTTTTTTATGTCCGTTTTATGATTTATTAGACATGCTCGTGCCTGATTACTATCAATCGGGGGTCGACAGATCAGTTGGGACGAGGGTGGGACTTCCTTTACTTTTAACCCTTTAACCGGTCAGCCCGAGTATACTCGGGTACGAGGCTCTGTAAGATAGTTATGATATAATTAGGCTGATTAATGGCGATCCATCCGATCTTATTTTTACTAGATTTGGTGATAGTCAAGGGAATGGTTCAATGTTTATTAGATAGGAGATTTGAAGTTTCAGTTATCCAGGCATCGATTTATTTGATCGAAAGGTACTTAGATGATCGTTTCGCGGCTTTCACAGATTTAGCACAAATGTTTGGCGTATTCTATCACCAAAAAAATGCCATTAACACTTTGGTGAAACCTTTTCAGATGAGCCTCCCTCAACAGTATTCGCATAGCACTAGTAACCAGTTAGGCCAGGCTGCTTCGTTTTCGATGAACGCGGGCGGCAACCAGTTTGTCGACCACCACATGCGTATGTCCAACCAGGTCAGTACCAAATATGCAATAAGTGAGGACCTTCTGATGGCAGCTACATGAAATTGTTAGCGATTTTGGTGTATTATTATTCGTATTATTTTATTTTTGGAAAAACCGCACTCACCCAGAGATGCTAGTAATTAAGGTAACGAATGTTGAAGCAAAGAACACAAAGAGAACGAACGAGAATCGCCATGTGCTGAAATAATACAAGAGATATTTGCTTTAATTGATCATGGCAAATCTTAATATTATATTTTGAAGAGTGATTGATAATGTGTCCTTATTCAGAGCTGTCCTGAACTTCGTCATTCGTTATGTTTGGTTTTAAAAAAAAAAAATGAATTGCTCTCCTAGTTGGCCTAAACTAACACGCTTTTAACCGCCACTAACGTCCTTTCGGATAGAGCAGAGGGTCGCGAGGGTCATTTTTAAAATTAGACGTAATTATAGGACACTAGAAATTAGCCGGCTTTGTTCGAAAGTCCCCTCCATGTCAGCCAAATTTTTTAAGAAATACTGTGTATTAGAAAACCCAGTTCCCTCACGTGTTATAACGAAACAGCACTGGTTTTTAATTTATTTTATAGTTTTATTTTCAAACTCTTTACAATTCAAATATGAAATCTGTTTAAAACATAAAAGCAGTAATTCCGTATTTGTTAAATAACTGTCTCGGGTATTAAACGATTTACAAATGGAAAATATGGAAATCTGACAGCATTGGTTGCTACCAATGTTGTCAGATTTCCATAGCGACAGCGCCATTTTGGACAAAAGGAGACGCCATCTTGTAATTTTCTAACGAAGCGTTGTTTTTACCAAAACTTCAACGGCTGATATCTCGAGAAATACGCAGAATTGAGGTCTGAAAGAAGTTGCGCTCGACTAAAAATATGAGGAACTCACTACAGCTCAAATTTTGTTCAATTTCGTCAAGCCGTTCGTAGGTAAACTCCCGGACAAACATATTAGAACTTAGGATTATAATATAGATATTGGATTAGAGTTTTACATTTGCCGATATAGTGAATGCGGTTTAGTTTTCTTCATTTCCTCTTGCCTGTTTTTATTTTTATTTGCTATTATGGGTGTACCAGCGCAAATCTGTTCCCGATGTGCTAACTTGACTAACACTTCATAATTTTTGCCCACGTCCGAAACCGATTTTGCAATCTGCACACCCTCGGCTGTCGCAAAACCCAACTTACGCATGTTCTTTTCTTTTCTTTTTTTGTTTTCTTGCTCGATTATTTTTCTGTTCGCAAAAAGATGTCGGCCATTGGACAGCAGCAGTTCGTAACTACGCCGACCCCTTTTCCTCTCTCCTCTCCCATCAATCATCACCAATTTAATAACCGGAACACTTCCATATTGCAGCAGTCATTAGTAAGTGTGGTGACTCCCGACGTATCTGATTTGGGGGGGGGTCAGAGTGTCAATTTGTATGAATGTCATGAGGTGGGATGTGCCATCGACTTTTCCTTCCCACGCCCTCCACTTCCGCTTTCGATTATGACCAAGAATGGAACTTCGTGTAAGGAAGAACAATGAAAGGTTGACCTCTCTAAAGAGCACGAACAACTAAACGAAGCTGTTCCACTGACTCTGGCTTCATCCTCAGTTTCTTCGTTTTCGTAAGCGTTTCGTTTTCGTACCCGGGATCGAATAATCGAGAGCCCGCGCCGGGAATCGAACCCAGGACCGCCGAGCCTCAGTCAGTTCCCAAATCCGACTAAGCTAAGACGAGTCGTGTTGTCTAGTGGCTCGGATGTTCACAAATTTATTGAGATTTTGAAAACAAATTGATTACCTGAATTTTCTAGCCATTTACCAATGTTCTCCAATTTTTTCTGGTCCATTTTTGTGAAATGTTCAGTAACCAAATTAGGGAAAAAAAGGGGTAAGACGCCGTGAGCTGCGCGGCGTGACGTTTGATGTAGTTTAATGTTCTATTTTTCCTGTAATTATTATTTTATCCTGTTTCGCAAAACCTATGTGACTTTTCGCAGAAGTTATTAATAGTCAACTGGCTGTGAAAGTCTCCGAAAAATAATATGAGACCTGATTTCAGTCATTGCAATCACAAAACTAAAAATGTGAATAAAAATGCCAAAGAGACGGGGATAAGCAGTGTCTCACAACGCATTGTTTTCCCATGTGCACAGAAGCAGCAGATGGGCTACGCGAATTCAGTGTTCCATCCCTTAATCTCGCCCTCATTTGTGAATAACTCGTCTGGTCACACTGCCACAATGCCAGCCGTCGCCGCCGCAACCTCCACCGCCAGTGCTGCCAGTCAACAGCATGTGAGTCGTCGACTGTTTGACGTAACTATGATTTTCTTTAGTTTGCTTTTTGTTTAAAGTCTATCGAACGGAATTATCTGCAGATAATTTGAGATAATGGAAAATTCAAACATAGTTTTAGGAGTCTATCTATTCGGTAGCATGTTTGGTTGGTCATTTTCCTTTTCTGATTCAAAATTCAAATTCAAAATTCAGACTTATTTATTTTTTTCTCTACAAAATGTAGGAAAATAGAAGTATTTAAATGAACCTGTGATTTGAAGACATGCAAATAACCAATGTGACCTAAATTCCGTTAACATCAGTCTTTTAAATCAAATTTGATTTACGTTATGAACTTTATTTTCAATTTAGTTTAAAACCTCGTTTGGTCGACTTAGTTTAAGTTCTTTTTTTGAAGTACTTTTAAAGTAGCTATCGAAGTTTTCTTTTCATCTGGACTTCTTATCTGATTTGAGACTGGAGATGACTGTGTGAGTGGCAGCACTGTGTGGTTTAGCCGACGTGGGGCGTGGATTTTAAGATAAAAACAAACAAATTGCAAACTTTCGAAACTATTAGAAATTTGAGAGTCCCGTACATTGATTGAGTTGGTTGTAGAATAACATACGAAACACCAGAATCCAATCCGAGCACCGCATTCTCCAGTCATCTGCAATTGAAATTGTCAGTTTCTGTAAAGAAGAATGGAATGTTGGAATTCACACGATCTGTTTTGCTTCACGGATTAAAGATACAGTGTGTTCCAAAAAGAAAAACGGATTACACTACATATTTAATAAGATCTTCTGAATTTTTTTTTATTTCAAACAAAAAATGAAATATACAAAATGCTCGTGTATTGGCAAAAACAAATTCATGCGATTTGAAAAATTATTTCAGAAGATGTGATTAAATGTGTAGGTGGTCCCGTTTCTTTTTAATTGCTATGCGGTTCTTCATTTCAGGATAGAGTTGGGTTTCCCAAAATAGAAAAAATCCTAAATTGAAGTGCTATAGAATATTCCAATATAGCTAAAGAAACTAATTTTCCATTCAATCGAATATTTTTTTAATTCCTAAAATGTTTTCTCTTAACTCGAAAATGTGAATTCAAGTTCTAGTCAGAAATTCGAATCGAAAAATGTATTTTAGATTGAGTTGAATTTGGGTAACTGAAGGGAAAATATTATTCCTAAAAGGAGTTGATCCGCAACATTGCCGATTGATTTTTTATTTGAATTTCATGTAGTTCAAACGATTCTGAATTGATTGCGAGCGCAAAGCACTATCTAGATGTTACGTTAACGAATAACAGCAGAAAAATGTTTACAAATGTTACAATTCAATATCCATGCGAATAATGTTTATGGTAACCTCACTGTGATCCAATTTAAGTTGTCGAATTTTTGGTTTTGCGTAACAATTATTGACCTGAAGAGTTGACCCATAAGAACTCAGAAATCTGACGTTTCTCTTTGCACAATTTAACAAAACACGGAGACTTTATTGACTTACTATGCGATCAATTCTGGCCAGAAGTTGACAGTCCAAAACCTGACAGAATAAAGTGTATTTTAACTATTGGACATTTTTTCAACCAAGTTATTAACATCGGCAATTATTTTATTTATTTGGGACACACACTCGTTCAAAGAAAGTAGAGAGGAGCCAATGGTAGTATTAACTAAAATGGTGGCTATAAGCATAGTCACTTTTTTCTGGGTTAAACTATCTTCGTTGCCGAGTTTCAAATTGTAGTCCTGCAATTCCACCATCTTAGTGCACACTTATTAGTCGAAACTTGGAGGCAACATGACTCAATGGTATTTTAATTTCTTGTCCAAACGCAGGCTTCACGCATGAACGTGTCATCGAATCATCAGGACGGATCGTCGTCGACCATCAAGACTGACTCTGGCAGCAAGGGCTCGGACAAGAGATAGCTGTCCTAGACAGCCCCCGCGCCGCCCTCATCAAAATGATTGTTCTTTTTGTTTCTCGCACCGGCAAGAATCTGTTCTGAAACAAATCAGTTGAGTGCGACGACGACGATAACAGGCTGGGCAGTTGATCGTGCAAAATTAAACTAACTTCGAAAGTGAAACGCGATCGTGCGGTGATCTCCTTTTTTATCGAGAGACGTCAATTTGATTGTGATTGGATGCCGAGACTGGTGTCGTGGTGCGCGAACTTTCTGCGGAGATGGCTGCGGTGACCAAACTTTTGGAGAAGGACACGCCATTCTTTCAATCACCCTCCTGTATCCATCCCATTGACAACTCGTCTTATTTTTTATTTATCGTCATCGCGTGACGTCATTCATCTCTCTTGAGTTTCATCGGTGACGCCGAGTAATTGATCGTTGAAGGGGGGTGGGTGGTATCGCAACCCACCAACTCATATTCGTCGAGTGTATTTGAAATTCCCGTGTTAACATTTGTGGCGACGTTGGTCTTCATTTTTGCAGCCCCACCACTATGTGGAGCCACCTCTATTATTTTTAATAAGTCGGCCAAAGGTAGTCCGATTATTATGGAACTTCAGCATAATTAAGACTACTGTATCCCCTTTCGAATTCCGAGACTCAAATTACAATTTTCAAATAATCTCACTACTAATGTTGCGCCTTGACGGTGGCACTCGTTGATCGCCGATTTCCGCTGCAATACGTCACTTTGCAGTGTGATTGCTTAAGTCTGCTACAAAAATGTCGTTTACCTAAGATAAGAATGAAATGAAATACTTTCGAAATAACGAGTTTCCAAACAAAAGAGGGATTTTAGGCAAATTTGAAGAATCTTTAGCGAAAAATAAATCAAACCGAGACTGTCACTTCGTGAAACTTCTGAACGACCACTGCAATCGACAAATTACAGTAAAATTCGACGGGCGGGTGCATTTTATTTTTAAATATTTAACAAAAATGTATACGAGATATGATTGAAATTATTTTGTATTCAATTTTACAATTCAGAAATGAAATCGTTGAGCGAATGACTGTCGCTTCAAAATATGACGCCGGCAAGGAGCAATTGTAATAGTGAGAAATTTGAGAACTAAAATTCGAGTCTTAGAATTTGAAAGAGGATACTGTTATCTTAATTATCCCCAAATTTCATAATAATCGGACTATTTTTGACAGACTTATTAAAAGTAGTAAAAGGGGTTCATAGTTTCAGGTTCACCCTGTATAATATTGAAAAGTTGTGAATTCATTTGGTGCCGCCTGCGTTGTTACATTATCCATCACTGAAAGTTACGTTTTTTAAGCATTTGTTTGTTTTGTTGTACAGAATTTTGCTCAATTTTGTTTACACGTACTTTCTAATCAAGGAAAAGTAGGCCGAGGAAGTGACTGAAGGGGTAGCGGCACGTAAGCAGCTGGCATAGCGATTGGTGACGTCACAGGCTAGTGAAAATGTTAATGTTACTCGACCCTAGAAGCGCGACATAAGATCATCCCGTTGAAATGCCCCCAGGTTTGACTCGCTACCCTTGTCCCTAACCTTTGAACTTCTGGTGGCGACAAATGCGGTTTTTGGTAACAACTGTTCACTCACTACAGATTTTAAAAGATGTCTAGAAATTAAAAAATCAAGAATCAATTTCAATAGTTCAAGATCTGTTGTCTTGAAACGATCTTATTCATTTCAATATTGAATTGTCTCAAGATTTTAAAATTATTAATGCTTCAGTAATTTTCTCAATTGTTTTATCAAAAACATCTTCACTCATGCCTTTTCAAAAGGAAACATATTTTTTGTTAGGATTTTTTAAAATCTGGAAACTCCAATGCTGGCAGTTGCTACCACAATTTACTGTTATTTTTTATTATTTTTAATTGTTGGTTCAACTTGTTTTTAGCGAGGACTTTTTAGTTTAGTACAGATGAGTTGTGATGACGGCGAGCGAACACGAATTTTCTAACATCTGGATGATTGAAAAACTGTATTTTTTCAGTTTCTGTAACGATTTCTGTCCCACAACCACTCTCTATTAGTCTTTTTATTTAAATGTGCATTCCATAACCGAAATTTCTACAAGCATTTAAAACAGAATTGAAAAAAGGAGGACATTTCTTAGAATTAAAATCGCCGATATTGAAAATGTCCCCCGTTTACCGTTTTCTAGTTTATAAATTTGGCAAAAGTTTTTAGAATTCAATGAATATTGAATTTTTAAACTTTCGGTAGTGTAGAAGAAAATCTGACTCGGAAGGTTAACCGCTTTGAAAATATGTTTTTTAAAAATTGCTCAAGAAACTGATCGATTAAAATATTTAAATTAATAATTAATCACCAGAAACTAAAAAAAATGGTATTTTTAAATTTGGCTGAACCATTTGGATTCCGATTCATTTGTTTTAATCATTACTAAAAAAATACCTGGCTTTATCGGTTATTGTTACATTAACTGGATTAATCCTGGTTTTTCCTTCTATATTTCTCCCTTTGAATGATTTCACTGTTACAAAGACCTCACTTTTGCGGCCTTGCTTCCTTCAGTTATGCAATGACCTATGACCTATGGACAAGATCTTCGATTTGTATAAATATGTGAACTCCCTATCTAGTGTCAAATATATTTCCTCAGTCTTGTTAAAAATGGACGTCAATTGTGTGGCGCCATAGGGTGCTAAAATCAACAATTATCATTACAATTATCAACTAAAATCATTTTGCATTTTTTTGGAGTTCATCAGTTTCAATTTGCAACCACATCCAGTTGACGAAACAAATGAAACACAATCCCACCTCTGTTATCTGTACATAGATAGACATCAATAATCCACAGTAAATACAGCATATTTCATTACAGATGATGCAAAATTTCATTTCGACTTAAGTTATTCTTCAAGCAGAGCAGAAACATATTGAAAAACAACTTTATTTTTTTTAAAAAAAGTTGCAATAATTGTTTAACAGATTCCATGCAACATTTGGCTCATTTGACGTTTTGCTTTCCGGCCGTTTTGCTGTATTGCCGGCATTTGTGGATGCGCTAATCGTCACATGATTCAGTCTGTATTAATTAATATATATATATAGTTGCAATCTGTATTACTCTTCCGTATTAATTATAACTTTGTTAATTGATTAACTTTATTTATTTGCTCAACCCCTGTGCTGCCAGTAACCTAACCTTAATCTTGTTCCTTAAAGTATATATTGACCTTCTTGACCTGCGTCTTTCCAATGTGCAAACAATTCTTTCTCTGAGCGCAACCAATGTATCTCATACTCTTGTTACCTTTTGAAAATGCTTGAGATATCTCAATTGTCGTTGACATTTCGAGGTCGTAGCCATTCCCTTCAAATTCACATAACGTGCCCGAATGCTTTTAAAAGTTCAACGCACCCTCTTTGAGTAGATTCAAATGCGTTATGTACAATTACCAGCAGCGCCGTCTGCCGATCAACAGTTCAAACCCAACGAAACACTGGTTCATTTAAGTACATTTAAGATGGGTGAATTTCCATTTCGAGAATTACAGTAATATCTTGTCACGCTGATTTTGTTTAGTGTTTAAACACACCCCTGCTCAAGCACGGTTGGATTAAGTGTGCTTGGCACGTTGACAAAAAGATGCTTTTATTCATCAAAGAAAATGATGGTCGCGTTGTACTTTTAAGAGCATTCGGGCACGTGATCTCAACTTGAAGAAAGCGGTTGCGATCTCGAAAGCTGGCTTTCCCAAACTTTAAATGTCAATTGATATCTCTTAATTAAGCATCCTCAAGAGGTAACAAGTGAATTACAATTACAAATTTTCACCCCGAAATCAGCCCCCAAGAGAGGGGCCTATGGCGGGGGTCAAATAACCAATTGGGGACAGAAATGGATTTCCTATAAAGGCTCTGTAAGGTCATTCCACTGTCTACACACTCTAGGGAAATAGGAGTTAAAATATGACGCAGATGTACATTGAAGGTCATTCATAGTGTGGCCCATTCTTCTACTTCTATTAGGAGCTGGGTCCCCGATATCAACATTCCAATCCCCCTTCAGAATTCTGAGCATCAACCTTAAACTGATCTCCCTCCTACCCAGTTCCAGTGACTCCCAACCCACTTTTGACAGCATGTCCAAGACACTGTCACTTCTTACAAAATCTACAGCTAACAAATCTCGCAGTTCTTCACTGAACCATTTCAATTTCCCCTAGAAGCCCCACATGGTGAGGATCCCAAATGGAACTGAAGCAAGGGTACTTGGTCGCGTTCAGAATGTAATTGTATGCTAACAATAATTACCAGACAATCCTAAGGTGATTTTTACACGATTGAGCTTTTCACATTTCTTGCTCTACGGATTAGTTATTTTTTTAGGTGAAACGTAATCTTTGAAATCTCCGCTTTAACAAATTGAATCTCTCATCTCAGGTTACTTGATGACAGTTCCGTATCTCAAAATAAGAAAAAGTTCCATCGTATAAAAATTAGCCTAGAGAATTAAGTTTCACGATAGTGGAACTTAAAACATATTCCCAATAATTCTCAAAATTGAATAGTTATTCTCTGAATCGGACTATGTCTTATCGGAAGTGGAATTACTGAGTAAACAGTTCTGCTCGTAAATGCCACAATTAAATCCATTTGAGTTCTGAATATATTTGGGTAGTTGAAGTATTTTAAAAACTTTTCTAATTTATATTGTTATGGTTTTGGGGTCCACATCGCTGTAATTAAGACGATTCCCAGTGATGATTAAGTTCACTTCTAAAGAATACTGTTTCGTAGTTGCCGGGATTCAAACTCTAGGTTTATTTGACGTTCTCTGAGTTTCTGGTCAAATACGAATCAATAGTTTGTTCATCTAATTTAAATTATAAATTATTCTATTGCTAGAGTTCTCTTCTCTGGTCAATTTTAAGTCTGGCGCAGAACTGCTGTAGATTCGTATAATTAAAATTTGGATTATTTTCCAGTTCCTACCTCAAGACAGTAGTAATTAATCGTTCAATACTGTATCGAAATCATACTAGAAAACCAAATGTATACGTTACAATCGTTGAAATATGTTTATTATTTCGTTTTATTTAAATATGCAAACTATCATAAAGTTTAATGACTAATAAATTGGTCCACTTTGTATTTCGTTAAAACCTCAGTAATTTTTGTAAGAAATTTTGGAATAGCCTTAGGATACAGATTTTTTAAAAAGTGGATTGGGATTAATCAATTTAAACAGTGATCGAAGTTCTCCATCTATTTAAATATATTTGGGACATCTCTCCAGTTCGTTGTGCCATTCACACTCGCATATTCATGAAATAAATAATCGAGATTTAATTCTCATCATTGTGTACATAGGGCAAGCCGAATTCACAGTATACATGTATATTACACGTACCTTTGTACTTACGTATCAAGAGAGTCGCTGTACTTCCCTATTATGAGTATAATAGAAGCGGACAAATATCCCGTATGTATAATTCCTATTTGTTGATATTCTGTATATTGAAATGCTCTTTCTTTTCTCCCCTAACGTATATATAAATATATATATATATATATATATATATATATGCATTTTTTGTACCGTTTATATTTGTTTCTTTCTTGGTTAGAGTATTGTATATTTAAGCTTGAATGTCTTTTAAAAAAGAGATTGTACTGAATTTGTTGTATTCAATTTTTTTAAGTCCCCTATTTAGGCTCTTGTAAGTATGAGCTGCTTGCATCATAGTGTGTGTGGTGTCTGGTGGATTTTGATGACAATTGACTGTTGATTGAGGGTCACTTTCAGCGACAGTTATGAGGGAAGGACTTGTACAGAATTGATACTGCTTTGTTAATAGGTAGCACTCATATCCGGGGTTTTCTGGTTCCAGCCACATTAGTTGGAAATACAGTGCTGGAAAAATTAAGTGGGACACTACACTTTTAAAATACTCATCATTAAAGTTGTTTTTTATCACAAGAAAAATTGTGTAAGTGCTTGGAACAGCATTAAATATACATTAATGTCTAATCTATGCAAAAAATAATTTCTCAAAAATTCGTTCTACTTTGATTGGTCATAATCACAGGTGCTCATTAAGCAAATCTGCTCATAAATATGGCGAGATGTGGGGTGCTATAACAAATGATAAATCAAATATTTTTAGTACTTGGTTCCTTTTGAATCCTTTTGAAGACTGGTGATATGGATTCAATCAGCTTTTGAACACAGTTCACATATATTTTATTCTTTCTTACTTTTGTAACTGGCAATGTTGGGATACTGTATTTGAGAATTGCCCTCTGCTGATGGTACCATGACATATCCGAGAATTTCTTTGATAATTCTTGCCATCCACAGTACCAGTGAGGAAGTGGGACGACTGCACTTCATTGGCATCACTGACATCTTGAAATATGTCATGGTACCATCAGCAGAGGGCAAGTCCCCATACAGCATACATTTGTAACGTGTATATTCAAAGGAATATACACGTTGCAATTTGCCAAACTAATTGACGTGCAAAAATAAAATGGATGAAAGAGAAAAAAGTTCATTTCCAAATTGAGTGCACTGAACTGACCAAATTAATCAGAAAGGGGGCAAAGATCAATTTTCGAAATGAGCCCAACAACTAATTAATATTCAAAAATTCGAAAAAGTGCAAAGATCAATTTAAAAAATGAGCTCATAAACTAATTGACATGCAAAAATAAAACTAATCAATGCTCAGGTTGGGGTCAGGTGACCAAAATGAAATCCTATAAATTGGCTTCTGAAAGAAAAAATAATCATTTCTATCTTCTGCTGCCAAACTGGCTGGGGTCTGCTGGATTCTAATCATTGCTGTTAAGATTTTTCTGGAACATTCCCAGTGATGGCGGTACTACGGCTGACTGCAGACCGGTGCTGTGACTGTTGCTGATGGCTGTGACTGTTGATGATGGCTGTGACTATTGCTGATGGCTGTGACTATTGCTGATGGCTGTGACTATTGTTGATGGCTGTGACTATTGCTGATGGCTGTGACTATTGCTGATGGCTGTGACTATTGCTGATGGCTGTGACTATTGCTGATGGCTGAGACTATTGCTGAGAACTGATGAATGTGGAGGACTGATGGCTGTGACTGTGGCTGATGGCTGTGGCTATTGCTGATGACTGATGAAAGCTGATGGATGCAGATGGCTGATGCTGACTGCTGATTGTGGAGGACTGATGGCTGTGACTGTTGCTGATGGCTGTGGCTATTGCTGATGACTGATGAAAGCTGATGGATGCAGATGGCTGATGCTGACTGCTGATTGGGATTTTGAGTATATTCTGAACAACCAGTCTTAAAACTTTAAAATTTGTTATGAAGGCATTTAAAATCTGATGAATAAATGTTTGGCCATTTTTAATCTACAAAAAAAACATACAATGAGTTACATACATTAATTGGTTAGTGAATGCTCTCCTAAAGTGATCGAACTTAAACAGGGCAGCTTGCCACATCCGGTGGTGACAGCTTACACATTGGCCATGATGACAGTGCACCTTGGGATTATGCTATACTTGTGTAAGAGTGGTTGGAAACTGAAAAAGTCGAAGGCTTGGTTTGGATTCCAAATTCTGAACTGAATCCATTTGAAAACTGTTCGGATTTACTGAAACCACATGTTGCACTGCATCAACCCCAAAACAAAGTAACGCAAAGTAAGAAACTATAAAATATCTGAACTCAAAATCTGTTTAATCCATGTCAGCCATCACCCAAGAAGATGAGATATCTCGTCAAGTACTAAAATTATATTCTTTTTTCATTTGTTATAGCGCCAAACATCTCACCATATAAAATCCCAAATGAGCGCCTCTGTTTATGACCAATCAAAATAAAAAATATCATTTTTTTAAAACAGAATAGACGTCAACTAATGTAGATTTAATGTTCCAAGCACTTTCATAATTTATTTTTTGTTGCACAAAACTTTAAACTTAATTTGGCCATCAATGGTATAATCATAATTAATTAAATTTAAGTAAATAAGCTAAGAAGTGCAATCGATAAGCAAGACAATTTAATCTGTTTGTTACGGTTGGACACATGGGACTCATTGGTCGGGAGAATGCAGCCACCCCTTAGTAATTGTCGCTAGAGGCGATTTTATTCAAATCCGTTGGGGACAGCCTTAATTATCCTGACTAATTGTTGTCAGTGGTGGTCCGAATAATCGAATTTCAATAAAAATAACACTCACATTTGCATGAATTTCAATGAAAACTGTACCCAGTAGTACATTCATGTCACGTGATGGTCACATGACGTCCGACCCGTTCACATCAACCTAATTTTTTTAGGACACGTCTGGATAATCGAGGCTCTAGCCATAACTGCAGCGAACTGACATTCTCTGAAACTTTACCATTGGATGCCATTAACAGTTCAAATTGGAGACCTTCGTATAACCTTCAAATTAATTTGCAACTAGAAATGTCTGAAATTAGAAGAAAAAATAAAAAATATCGAAAAATGATGAATTCTATTCGTTGGTGAGGCGACTAATGACGGGGGAATCGAGTTTTGACACAGCTGTAGGCTGTTTACAATAAAGATAGGAGACTCCGTTCTATAACTAATCATCAAGTTGTTTTGGTCGTTTAGTTCAAATTGTCCACGATCGATACCGGTGTCCAGTTTCGCGTTATTTAAACGTCCAATTACGTCGATTTACTGGGTTCCACCTTGTCAATATGAATGAGGCGTAAGGTTAGATTACCTAGAGTGGGGATGCAGTTCAGAGGAAACCAGAAACGAAACTCAAAATCCAATCGCCAATCGTCTTATCTGCTAATTTAAAAACCCTTTCGTAAGAATAAAGACATCGAAGACAATTTTAATCCTATATTATAAAAAAGAGATTTTGATTTTCCTGTCCGGAGACCAACTCTCGAACGGGAAAACCAAATTGCATAAAATTCAACATCCATATAGTAAACCATCATAATTCGCTAGCGACGGAATATGAGATATAAATTTTAAATATTTAATATTAAAATAACCCTTACCAAATT
>JAQGBY010004564.1:0-16345 GCA_034698785.1 Mycogona germanica | reverse complement strand
AAAGCGGGATAAAAAATTCCCGGGGAAAAGGGACAATTGTTTGCACGAGGTAGTGTGACCGAGCGGGATAAAAAATTACCGGGAAAAAGGGAAAATTGTGTGCACGAGGTAGTGTGACCGAACTATTTAACCGGAAGCCACAGCAAGGCGTGGCCCGGGTCAGCTAGTTTTCAAATAAAACTAACGAATTCTGATTGTCTAGTTTGGAGAGCTGTTTTTCAAGTTCATAATTGAGCAACATATCGAAGAATGTACATTTTGTGAAATGATTTGAGCTCAAAGATCAATTAATTCTTCATATTAATTTCAAAGAAAGCATAGTTCTGACTGTGGTTTCGGCGGTCCCGGGTTCGATTCCCGGCGCGGGCTCTCGAAAATTTCGATCCCGGGGTACTGACAACTTTGTGAGTTGTGGGGCATAAATTTGTAAATGTACATTCACCATCTGACTCATGCGCGCGTTTCGCTTGGTTAACAACTGTAAATTTTTGTGGAACACCAACTGAGCAAGTGGCGGCATCTTGTGGTTTGTCTATAAAACGGGAATGGCGTGACCCTTTTTGTTCCATCAAGATTTTAACCGGTTGAAAACTTCATTCCTTTTTAGCCACATTTCTCCTGGCACAAACTGATGAAGCGAAAAATAGTCTAAATAAATTTCACGTAGTTTACTTTTTCCCTCGTTCTTTATATAACTTGATGACCTTTTTAGTCGTATGTCATACTCAGCGATGGTAACATTATTTCGAGGCATACCACCACATCTTCTAATATCAACTTTAAAAAAGCTTAGGGCTTTAGTCCATGAGGATAAATTGCGAGCGGGAATGAAAATATTATAATAACGCCATAGAAACAACCTCTTCCGTTCTTGTTCAGAAACGAAGCCTTCAAACGCGTCAATCATTAAATCTCCAGCAGCGAATCAAAATCTGGAGCAATTTCAGAGTCAGCTAAAACGAAGCGCTGAATAATTTAGAATAAGTGTTTAAAGTCATTTCTACAAACATGCGTCTCTGTGATGAATGACTGACTTGAATGACTCGAAGCAATCAGAAATATATCGTGTCAAAGCTAAAGACATTCCATTATTTTGATTTATTCATCTAAAGTTATTTCGTACACATTTTAAAATTGTTACACACTAAAAAGTAACGTCACATTTTATTTCACACAAGGATCTCAAAAAGGTGGCATGGCCACTGTCTACATACTTTGGGGAAATAGGAGCTGAAGTACAAGTTAGACTTACAATGCAGGTAATTAACCAATTTGGTGTCACTAGTGGAAGTCAAACCGACAATTTCCTCAACATTGATGTCGCACTCTACCTTCAGGATGAGCGCTAACAACCTGATATTGATTTCTTTTCTTCTAATGACTCTTACCTCAATATCTACAGCATGTTTGTGTCACTGTAGCCATATCAATTGGTCAACATCAGAAATAATCCAATAGCTAATAAATCTATCGGTCTTTTTTTTAACCATTTCAATTCAGGACGATGTCTTCAGGACAAATAACATTTCAATTAATTCTATGAGTCCCACAGACCCCAAATAGATCACTGACTTAACCATAGTTGGACACCTTTTCAAAACACTCTGAACCATCATGAGCATAGCATTTATTATATTATAGTTTTATTATTATATAGTTGTATGTGTTTCTGCTTCGGTGGCATGATGTGATGCCCTAGAATGAGGGAGACCTAACTTGGGAATAAATTGATTGGTACCTTTTAAATTGTTACATTATTTTTATTTTATATTTTATTTTTCTAGAACCGAATTCCATGTTATTTGTCACGAGTCCCAAATTGGTCAAGAGGCCAGATAAATATATTAAGAACCTTTGAATTAGAATTAGAATAGCACGTACAATCGAAAGATCGATAAAGATAAAGCTAATTTATTAACCCTCTCTGGAATGCCTAAATATTTCCCCACTTTGATAATCATTTGTTGAGATGCAATTTTGTGTCAGATCGGAGTTGCCCAAATAGTTCAACCAGACCTGTGATTACGTGTACCCATGTGTAGGCCATATTAGGTGAAAAGGTACGGCATGCACATTACACACTTTTGATCTCCGAAATACACACGTCGAACCCTTGGCCCGTCACATTCGGCATCCGCAAATATGGATCATGTGCGTACCCTCCACACCCTCTTATTACACAACACCCTCCCATTTACACCCAACTTCCACCTCCACCTTAATCGCCACAAACAGGCCGACGTCAATCATCAATCAGAATGTATTTAGCATTGGTCGAGCGTGCTCCAACGATGAATATCGTGGCTCCTCAACCAGACTGTGAATGTCAATACAAAGTGTACACTGTACTAGGAGGTACTAGAACTGCTGCGGTCACCATACTCCGATGTGTTAATCTAAAAAGTAAATGTTTATACATGTATGTTCTAGTAAATGCCTATTACGGGTCGACCCAATTCAAATGATTTCGTAGGGTGGTGAGACCATGGAGATTAGTAGGCGTGCTTCTAACAATATCTTTCTCTCTCTCTCTAAATATTAATATAACATAAACGAAATCATATATTAGAATACCTGATACAAACTAAATAAAATATCATATTGTAAGACTTTGCCAAAGAGATGAGTTGTTCTGGAAAAATATGGCATGACAGTTTTCCTGCACTGTAAGAAATGGTCTAAAAAAAACAAGACGTTTTGTGTGTTTAATTTACCCCAAAACGAGGCTCGGAGTCTCATTTATTGTCCCAATTCTGGAGATGATCAAGCGTTTTAAAAAATATAATGGTAAAAATATAGGCTTTAAATGAAAACGAGACGTCAAATGTCTCGTTTTCAATTTTTGTGCGATCTCGCGAGATACTTGGGCTACTTTTTAAAAAGAATCTCGTTTGCAAATACCTTTGAGATCAATGGTCTTTGAAATGGTGAAACAATTACAATTACAATATGTACCCACAAGCAGCCCCTGATGGAGCCTATGGCGGGGGTCGAATGTACGACTCGTCGTAGCCCAGTTGGTTTAGCGACCGACTGTGGTTTCGGCGGTTTCGGGTTCGATTCCCGGCGCGGGCTCTCGAGAATTTCGATCCCGGCCGGGGTACTGGTCGTTCCCCCTCGCACAGTGCCTAAGCACCATGAGGGGGACGTAACGCCTGTAGTGCGGTTGACTACAGTTGATTGGAAAAAAAAAAAAAATTAAGGACGAAGGTGTCTGAGTTGTTTGTTAAGGAGGTCCACCAGCATGTTCGCCCTAAACCCATCCCACCCAGGAGGCGATCTGGTAATTTTGCCTAGCCCAGGCTTAGTATAGGCTACCTAGGTAGGGATCTTTAACGTATATACCTGAAACGGAGAAGGAACCATCAAAAAAACGAGACGGCGACAATTTCCGCCATCTCCAAAATAAGACGGAGCTGCATCTTTTGAGACGATTTCATTCGTTTGAGTAGCCTCGTCTCCATTTTGAGTTGTTTTTGCATCTTAAAAATAATTTACCTCAAATATTTATGAAATCAATTTATTGAATAGTGACTAGCAGATTGCACCACATATTACGTCCGGGTTAGCAAAAACGGGTCACGCGACGTATCATTTTAGCCGTACTTTCTCGTCGGGTCAGGAGACAATAACCCCTGACTATCAACCGTCTGTGTGAATGTGGAGTCATGCACATAAATGGTATTGTTCTCGTAAATTTATGTACACACTTTACAGACACTCGTACCATGCACATGACACTCTGAGGGCAAGGAAACATTGATGTATGGACATGAGGTGGGGAAGAAGGAGGGTCAACAGAACACGGCGACACACAAAGAGCGCAAAACATTACATTGACTTCCGATTTCGAGGAAAATATACAATTTGTGACACTACCCTGTTCACCAGACAATAGGATAATCAGTTTCACAAAGACATTAATTTTTACGACTATTCTCACTTCTTTCTACTGATGTTTTAAAAAGTATTTTGCATTGATAGCAAATGTCAAGCGACAAATTTGCTGCAATATTGTAATGTGTCCAACGTTGTGCGCCTTGCACTACGACTGGTGCAAATATTGTCGCCATTATCTTTCTCCGGTCAGCCTGTTTCTCAACTGTGCTATGAATTTTTTTATTTTTTTATCAACAGTAGTCAACCGCACTACAGGCGTTCTGTACCCCTCATGGTGCTCAGGCACTATGCGAGGGGCACCTCCAGTACCACGGGATCGAAACTTTCGAGAGCCCGCGCCGGGAATCGAACCCGGGACCGCCGAGCCACAGCCAGTAGCAATACCGACTGGGCTACGACGAGTCGGGCAATTAATATCCGTAGTTTTTACAATTGGCTGTTATTTTTATTTTCCGGACGAAATTAGACGATCGCGCCTGTTTAAGAATCAAGCAAAAGTCAAGAAAGTTTTGTTCAACTTTCAAACGAGGGAGGAGCGAATCTTGGCATTTGCGCTGCATGGGGTTCCAAACGGTACGGTGCATACATTTACTTGCTTGGGGTTATTGATTCGCGCCCGCGTTGCTTAACTTACTTCCGCCGAAACCAAGGAAGTGGAAGGTTCGAATATCATGACGACAATATAATACGATTGAGATTAGACAGCGACAAAGAGGCGCACAATTTTCTCACCATTTACTGACAAGTAATATTTTTTTTAAAATTTGAGTTGGTCAACCGCAAGGCTGCATTATTTAATGACGAGTGCGAACAGAGGTAACAAATCAAACAAACATATTTTTTTAAAGAAATTCTCGTCTGCGACTGAACAAAAAATACAAAATTTAAATTATTCATGCTCAGTCGCTGCAGCTATATCTGGCAGTTTGTCAGCTGCAAATCTCTACCATTTTATCTCTATGTTCGATACACTTTCGTAGTCAGACCCACGCCCATCGTGTGCCTACTGCCGTCGCCATTCTCAACGAGCACCGCGGGTGTGATGTTGGTGGCCCACTTGAGACTTCTCGAAAGTCATCGAAACTCCAAGTTTCAACAAGAAAATTGTACTTGCAACTATCTGGGAGGAGGGAGAGCCAAAAAATTGAAGCGCTGATCTGAATTGCGCGCGCTGTTATACAATTTCCCCTATAGGCGTAACGCCTAATGCCTCTTTGAGAGGATGATGGTCCCCGCTTGTTTATGTAAACACGTGGTTTTTGTGCCTTTGATGGCGAGCGGTCAATTTGACTGACACCTTCCTCCAAAAGCGAATCTATATAAAACCAACCACAATCTAGTTCGAGTGAACACTATCAGTTTCGTCGTCGTTCGGTGAGAGTCAAAATCGACAGTTGGATTTTCAGTGCCTCGAGAGTGAATTTTTGGGTTGGGATCACAAAGGATTTTAATTTGCGAATTCTCCAAACATATAAGGTAAGGTAACTGACAAGTGGTAATACGAAAATATATATTTTTTTTCGGTGGAAACGATAAGCTAGAGATTGATGTTCTTCTCCTAATGCCTCTCCTCCGTCTATCTCTCACTGTAATTGAGTCTTATCAGTCCCTGAGTGTCCGTCAGTGTCCATGAGTGTCCCTGAGTGTCTGGCAATTACAGAAGTTTTCAATATACAGTGTTACGGCACATGTGTCACTGATAAAAGAGTGATTCTAACCATCCGCTTGACGAATCATAGACAGATCCGACCGATCATCCGCGGCAAATAAACCAACAGTGACGGCTGAGAATGCTGGTGCGAATTTCAGAGATTAATTATGTGATTAATATCAATCAATGTTTGGATGGAATCGAAGTGCCTAATAGTTATTATAACATTATTGTTAATGTATACAAACATGGTTGACGATATCAATTTAAATAAGTAACTGGAGTTTGTGTGTGCATGAATCTGCTTCACATTTATTCGACACATTTGATATTTTATTAAACCCTACTCTATTCTTATTTCAGCAGTTTGAAATGTCATCCACTACTATCTACATATTTATTTTTGCCCTGGGTAAGTCTTGTTCTGATGTCATAACATTCTATTGTTTGCTATTTGAGAATCGTGACCTAGCTCCAATCAGTTCCTCCATTTGATATGAGAACCCGATGAACTTGTGTTGCATTTCACCTTCCTTCTGCATTGGAGATCATTCACTGGAGTACTTTATGTATTTACAAATATATATAAATTATTTGTAAGATAGTTGAACTCCATTTCTATTACCAAATCACAATAATTTATGTATGCATAACTTCTGATTTTCAATATCCTTTCAATATCTGCCCAATGTAAGACAATCAATTTCTTTACCTGCTCTTAAATCATTTGTGAATGATCTCCAATGCAGAAGGAAGGTGAAATGCAACACAAGTTCATCGGGTTCTCATTGAAAGGATATTGAAAATCAGAAGTTATGCATACATAAATTATTGTGATTTGGTAATAGAAATGGAGTTCAACTATCTTACAAATAATTTATATATATTTGTAAATACATAAAGTACTTATTAGTTTCTTTGAAGTACGAGGATACACTCTGTATATGTGGCACATAGTTATTCGCTTAAAATGATATGTCCATCGCACGTCACGCGTCCCTAACGATAGAATTCATATACAAAGTGTATGTAAAATAAATAAGTATCCATCGCACGTCACGCGTCCCTAACGATAGAATTCATATACAAAGTGTATGTAAAATAATAAGTATTTAACAATTGCAAAGTTCATTTATCAAGTGTATCACTAGTTTAATTGTATAAACCGAGTGCAGAAGGAAATTATATAGACTGCGTCATTAAATCATATTCCCTTGATTCTGAAAATTCGAAATCTACAATGAGTTCGTTATCAATAGTCAACAAAGAGTTAATTTCCACATGGCAGGTCTATTCGGGGCAACCCTGGGACAGGGCTCGTACTACGTGTGGGCCAGCGGAATCCGCCAGCCACGGGTCAACGGACTCGGCTACACTAGACTTATTCCGGTCGCCGCACCGGCAGAACCCAGTCCAAGCCGAATGGGAACGGCAGCGACGAAAATGTCGCGTAAGGACGACAGCGCGGATGTGGCGCCCCTGATGGACACCAACCACTACGCTTCGCGAGTGGGACCCGGCTACTACGAGGCTGCGCCCTCGCAGGACATGCAACAGTCTGGCTCTGATCCCAACAACCCGGACGGTGATGTCATCGTGGGGGTGGCCGGTCGCGACTATCCCGTTTACGATCACGTGCCCCAAACGGGATTCGATTGTTCTCGTTACCAGTACCCCGGCTACTACGGCGACCAGGAAGCACTCTGTCAGGTAAGCGCTGGAGCTGACCTTGATTTAAAAGTATACCAAAATATTCCAAATAAAAAGAACCGTTGCAAGGTGTTGTGATGATTAGTCGCGCACACCTGACTGTATGTAGAAGTAAATAATGGATCAAAATTAGGGTAAGTGACGATAACACTATCTAACGGAACAATGTGCGTGACACTTTTTGCTGTTCTCTAATGGCGTAGTGAATGTTTTGTATGTGTGCAGTGGTATAGTGAATCGGGATCACGTCACGCACAGGAAGTCAGTTACGATAAGTGTCAGATATGGGTTAAGTTGCTGTGCCGTTCTGCGTTTCTACTCCCCCTGTATATTTCAGAAATATTTTGTGTGTGTTTGACTAGTTGGGTTAGTTATATTTAGTTATATTTGGGGAGGTTGCTGTTGGTTAGGTTAGGTAAGGAAAGTTAGACAAATTAAATTAGTTTCATATAGCATTTGTAGAGGGGAATAAATCCGCGTCTCGGCAATGGCGAGTTTCCCATGTCTGACGCTTTTCGTAGCCGACTTTCTGTGCGTGAGAGCGACCCAGTGGATTGAAGGTACGTTGCCAGTAGAAGACTACTAAAAATAAACTAGTATTAGCAATATTTTTCAATGGCTCATAAAGCATTCTGGAGTTTTCATCGCTAATAAAGGGTTTATTCAGGCGCATATACAAGCTTGCGTCAACTGTTAATTGGCGACAGGTGAGCCACCTAATGATAAAGCGCAGCACCCATAGCGCCGACTGCAGAACCCGAACTGCTGCCCCTGACAGTGGCAATCACTACCCTCAATGATGCAATGCGTGAAAGCTCACCTTTACTTGCGCCATAATACAAAGTGGCGGAGACCAAATGACCACATTCGAAATGGACGACATACCTTTAATTTTCGAGATATCGGGATGAGGAAAATCACACAATTTGTAACTAATGAACGAAAGTTTTATTGTAATACAGAAGAAAAATGAAGTATGAAAAGGAATTTCACATAAATGCCGCCCTTCCAAGGTGACGCATTCCTGCAGACGATCATTAAAGTTCCTCATTACATCTTCCAACATTTCAACCGGAACTGCTGCGACTTCACGTCGTATGGCTTATTTTAAATCTGGAATAGTGCGTGGTTTGTCAACGTACACTTTGAACTTCAGGTACCCCCATAAGAAGAAATCGAAAGGGGTGAGGTCGGGCGAGCGGGGTGACCGTAAAACAGTCATTATTACGAAATAAAAGCCTCCACGGCGAACTAACGATGTTGAGCGCTCCAACGGGTCATGGTAACTCAACTTCGATTCTACAGAATGAGTGGTTGAACGATCTTCCACTGCCTGCCCACCCCAAACCATGCCTTTTACAAATGTGATCACTTGGTCTTCGCCACCCTGTATTATAAAATCCAATGTTATTTGCTGCCCTACACGTTTCCAAGAAATATTTTTCGCTCTGAATAGGTCTTCCACATCTGCCAGGCCGATGGCCGCCGTGACAGCTTCTTGTGTCCAAATGGTAATACAACTTAACAAATCAAAACATGCATGTGTTTGTATTGTAGTATACGCTGCAGAATGTAAGAGTGAATGTCAACAAGAACTATACGAGTCAAAATAATCACATTGTATATGTATATGTTGACCAGGACTATGAGTCTCATGAGGTTTTTTGCACCATGATGTGGTCTCTTCTACAGGTACCATCTTCAACCAACAATATTTCGTATGCGATTGGTGGTACAACGTCAATTGTCAACAGATCCACAACTTTTACGACCTGAACAGCCTGATAGGGGTCGCACCAGTCGCTGCACCGGCGCCCCTCCAGCAGGACTATCACAATTATTATTCACAGGCGCCGGCACCGGCGCCAGTGGTCGAACAAGTGGCGCCGCCTGCCGCTCGATACCCGCAACCCGCCTCTCCACCACCACCACCGCAACTCATGTCTCTACCCTACGAGAGCAATGAAGCAGAGTATAGGAGACCAGCTCCGTCCTCTACACCAGCGCCCCCTAGCGCCGCTCATGAGATGCCAGAGTCATCACATTCGAAGAGGCCGCCTACTGACTTTTCGGATTTGGAATTTCCTCAGTCTGTCTACTCGCAAATGTCCTCGCCGCCATTTTTTTAAACTCGAATTTAGAAATTTTTATAACTGCCTAGGTACATGCTATCAACTGTCGTAGTACTTCCGAACGTTACGCGTTAAGAAATACACTTTAGGTGTTTTCCATATTCATGGCAGCCTCACAAGACCCGTTTCAATGAATATTCTTGGCGAATGCACAGCCTTACAACGTTCAAGTGCTCCGACAGCCTGAACCCACTTATAAAATGTTTATTTTTTAATATTGTGATGCTATTTGGTTATGCTCATTGTGAGCACCGAATTACCGGTAGTCGGTAGGTTTCGGATTGGATGTAGGGTGGCGCCATACATTTTCAGTTGATGACAACTGAAACGTAAAACGGGCTTCTCTGACATCATTTTCTGCGCATCTATAAATGGTTCTGTGTAGAGGAACTCGATTTGTTGGTGGCCAGCACTACATACACTAAAAAGAAAGGACATTTAATTTCGGATGTATTTTACAGTATGATTTCGAAGGTAATCGAAGCGTTGCCTTCGAATATGTATTTGATATTTCTGGTGCATTAATTTCATTTTTGTAAGATATTAACTTTTGAATCGCCTTCCATGAATGGCATTTTTCTTTATTAAATTACATTACGATTTCATAGATGCTTCATTAATTTTGAATACCTGTCAAAAATGAAGTGCAATAGGAATTTCTTAGGAAATAAAATTAATGCCCCATAAAGGATCATATCGATTGAAGTCATCCTGATTTAAAGTGTATCAAGCATGATTGAAGCAAACTGGAGAAGGAGATTTTATATAAAAATATCTAAAATATAGGATGATTGTTTGGTGTGGAATCCAGAGTTGGTAACAAGGTTGTCGATAAACATACGATTTTCACATATTCAGATCTACCTTTCCTTAATAATAAAATGGTGTCAAAGCACGCCGAGTCAGATGTCGAATTAAGGACCAAGAAAGTTAGATATAGCAGTGTAACCCGACTGTTACAGTAATCGTAACCTAAGAACTTGGATATTTGAAATTTTAGTCAACGAAGCTAACGTTGGTCAACGAGATAAAAAATGTCAAAATGTTACTGTAACAGTCGGATTACACTGATCTATCTATCCAGTTTTCTTGGTCCTACATTTCCTTTATTTTTTCTGAATATCAGGTTTAAACGTTGTTTGTCGACGATCTTGTTGCCAACTCTCGATTGCAGTCCCAGCAATCATCCTACAATATATATTTGTTATTACTACTATCGGCTTCATATCTACAACTTTGGATAAAAAAATATCTGTTGGAATGATAGCTTCATTATTTTTGTTGAAAAAACAATCGAAGATTTGTAGTGCAGGGCTAGCTAACTGAAAAGATTTGTTTTCTTTACACCACTGATGTTGCATGTTCGAGAACATTTTAAAAATCACACACATGAAATACTTAAACGGTAATGCCTGAAAGTGTCTGTAAATGTGTTGTATTTTATAATATTTTTAATTAAAGATATTTCTATTTTTGTAATTTGAGTCACATTTTTACAAAATAGTATATGACCAAATGATTGCGAGTGAACTACTCGCGTACTACTGCGAAAGTTTCCAGAAGAAGGGATGAAAACCTTAGTGGAATAAGTCATTTTTTCTTGAAATGAAAAAAATGGTTTTACTAGAAGTGTTAGAGTATATAATACGGTTCAGTTTACATATATCCAACTTGTGCTGTCCTCTGACGGTATTATGCAAATGTTTTGCACTTAACTCGAAAATTGATAAAATCAACTTCCATCGCTCTGACTTTCAAAGTAACAATTGCTCAGATTGGCAAATTACAATCAGCGTTTAATGAGATAATTCTAAATGTCAAATTAAAAAACTTTCCACTGTTTGGTTCTTCAGAATTTTTAGATTTAAAATTAAAATTGGAAAACGTTAATCAAATCGAATGAAATTATATCTGAAAAATTGAAATTCAAAAAGTGATGTATTGCCAACAAGTATGCGAAATTTCATTCGATTCGATTAACGTTTTCCAATTTTAATTGTAAATTTTAAAGACTTCTTTTGTTTCAGCCCACCCTGTATATTCGTTTTTCAAGTAATGTACATGCATAAATACTCGCATGAACAAAATCAAAAAAAAATTGTATTAATATTAAAATTATGGGGACGCCATGAGATACAACTGAGAACGAATATTAGCGACCAATGTTGGACACATTGGATTAATATTTTTCACTGTCGTCGCCAGATTTCTCAATGTGCCCAGCCTTGGTCTCTAATATTCGTTCTCAATTGTATCTTGACTTAATCCATGATCTATGACTTTTCATAGCAGTTTTCTTCAATCTCTATTCTGTGAACATGGCTGGAAGAAGAACAGGGAATGCATTTCCGCTAAATAAAAACCAAGTCAAGAAACTATCAACACTGGCCTCAACTCTACAGAGAAAGTGAAGTAAATGCATGGTCTAGACTCTGCCAGCATGTACTTGTAAGAAAAGGCAAAATTGTGACATTTAATTGATAAAAGTGGTTAATGGGTTTTAATTTCCTGGTCACAGCCAGTAGTAAACAGTAAGTAACGGTTCCCGATTGATAATGAGCAATAGTCTTTCTATGTTGTTCTGCTTTCCTAGACGAGTTGCTAGATTTGAATTTGGCACCTTTTAGAACTGGTTTATCGCAGATAGGTGCTATGCTTATTTATTACGAGACTGTTTACCCAGTGTTAAAAGTGAGTAAGTTTGAGAAAGCAATTATTAACTAAAGGGGTAATGACCCAAAAAACCACGCATCTAATGAAAACAGCCGAGTAAAATATGTCAGGGGTCAAAACAATGGAACTTTCAAACATTTATTCAAACGTTACAGGTATGTGACAAAATTTGTGACCTGCAAAATTGCACATCTGTGCGTCGATAGAATCCATTGATTTATGTTGACTAGTCAACAATTCATATTCGAATCTTTTTTGGAGTGCTTCAAGGTGCTTCAATGATTGCGCTGAGAATTGAGCCATAGGTCACGTGGCTCAATTCCCAAAGCAGAATATCGATCAGTGTTCCATACATTTGAGCCGAGTGCAGAATGCGATAATTGGATTAAAGCACTACACTTATTTGAAATTTAAACCACATGAATTCGGATTGCATGCCTCACAAAAATAAACTTTGATTCGTGATTCAATATACACACACAGGGTGGATAATAAAATGGGACCTGATTCAAATTTAAAAATATAAATAGGAAAACGCTTGTTAAACGGAATGTAACTTAGAATACATATTGATAATAGTTTTCTCTCTTAACTGCCTTTATACCATGACGTCATCATTCGAATTATTGAGGTCCAAAATGGTGCTAACTAAAGAGGAGTGAATCGCTATCGATGGATGAACTTTAAAAAGACTGGAAAATTTGCTCATAAATTTATTAAATTTTAATGAAACCGTATGTCCGAGTTAGCAAGCATCAAATTTTTAACAGGAAATGTCTTAAGAAATTGTTTGGTGCCAAAATGCTTTATTGAGCGTTTGAATGCTATAGCGATGAGCTTCATTTTGGACGTCAAGAATTCGAGTGATGACGTCACGGAGTTGTAGTCAATGATGACGTCGATCATGTCAACATGTATGCGAAATTTCATTTCACTTGACCAACTTTTTCATATTTTCATTTTTCAATTGGAACCCGGATTTATTTTTTATTATCCACCCAAAAATTATAATTATTAAAGTTTGTCTGTTTCACCAAACCTCACAAATGGCGTAACGCAGTATAACGAAATGTGGTAAAACAATTAAAACAGCATCACAATCGCAATCGCAATTAAAACCGCATTATTTCAGATCGGCAATATTAATTCATATTTTTATCAATAACATTTTTTTATTCCACCCCACGTGCTCTTTTTCAAAAGAAAAAATTTCAAATACCCCCCTCCCCTTTCACTCTTCCGCAGGTGAAGCCGAAAAATATTCCAAGTCTGATATACAGTACAGTCGTTTATGTCTGATGTTATAAGATATGACTTAGCAATTTTGTTTCTGTTATGTCAAGCAGCTAAAATATCTGGTTTAGTTTTGGGGTCGCTGAGGAAGAAAATATTAGACGTGCAATGAAAGTGGGTGAACTATAGACAAAGTGATCAATTAATTTGTTACCCCTATTAGCACCAATTAGCTAAAGATGGGCTCGCGTCGCTCTGCCACCGTCCTGCTCAGGAAAGATAAGAGTGGTGTTACGTGGCGTGGCGTCATCCGATTGGGTCCGATATTGGGTACGTTAACGATTTGGGTTGAGCTAACGGATCGCCACGTTCGTCACATCGTTCCGACTTCTACGCAGGAGTGACTGCCGTGGCACGGGCAACCTGGCCCGTTGGTTGGTTGTGAAAACTCGCACCGTTTTCGGTTTTCTCTATTTGTATAAAAGGAGAGATGGCTTTCGATAGTTCGATATTCACTCGACAACTCTCTTTGGAATACGACAAGTGTGCCGACAGGAACGTTTATAGCAACAACAGCAATGATGCTATTCCTAAGGATAGCTCTTCTATGTGAGTTTTTCTTAAATATTTTTTTACTCGGGACAAAATGGTTAAACCTGCTGCGGATATATGATATACTGTACTTTCATATACCTATTACTGAGCTGTACAAGCGTATACACAACGAATAGTGATCGTCGCAATTTTGCGAGTCACAGTTCAACCCTAATTTTTCATATCGATTTCGAAGTATATAGACTTTACAAATTATTATTCACCATACGATAATATTTGTTGGGAGTACTCCACCGATGCAATAATATTAGATAACAAAAAAAACTGTAACTCTGGACGAGAACAAATTCGGTAACGAGGTTGCTAGAACCATTAAAACAAAATAAATATTAAACAAAAAAAGGTAATCTTTATAGAGTTTATTAATATAGCCTAGCGAGCTCCTAAAGAATACAAATATTTAACTAAAAAGGTTACACGAGTTTACAATCGGATATTAATTTACATACATAAAAAATTATTCTTATACAGAATTTTTTTATACATGTAATTACAGTCTGTAATATCCGATTGTAAACTCGTGCAACGTTTTTAGTTAAATTGTTGTATTCTTTTGGAGCCCGCTAGGCTATATTAATGAACTCTGTAAAGATTAAAAAAATTTGTTTAATATTTATTTTGTTTTATTGGATCTAGAAACCTCGTCACCGAATTTGTTCTCGTCCAGAGTTCAGAGTCCAGAGTTTTTTTTTGTTAGCTAATATTATTCACCACCTGGGGTTTTGTAAGCAAAAGTCGATCGATCCACTATGCCACTATCACCAATAATGGTTAATGAAAATATATACAGGTGTATATATGTGATATAGAAGGTGGTACGTCGGGTTAAACACTGGGCAAATACTTCCAAAATGATTTAATGAACAGTCGAAAGTAAAAATAAACTTAACGGTTTAAGGTCATACTCATCAGCAAAAATATATTCTTAGAAGTTAGCTCCTATGGTTAACTATAGTGCTGGGTTGCTGAAAACCTCCCGTAGATGGCAGTACGATCACAATGACGTTAAGTTTCAATCACGAAAAAATATGAAAAATAAACGGTGCGAAGCAGGCCGAGTCGGATATAGCTTTTACAAGACCAAATATGCTAAATAAGATAGCACGGAAAAAGGGAGCATAGAAAAAATACTCGTACGAATTTGTTTTAGCGCCGAAACTGTAAGAATGACGTCAATGCGATCGCATTAACGTGAACGCACTCTTGCTTCTAAGTTGTAGTTGCTGAAATTCACAATGCGTTTAGCTGTTCATGGCGCTTTAGCTTCAAATCTGTTCAACTGGGAAACGTATGAACCATTTGTTCAACCCGAATGTTCAACTAGTATGTTAGAAACGAATATGAACGTGAGCCTCTCTCATTAATAAGTAATTGTAAATGTTGTAATTGTAATAAGTAAAATGTTTTTAAAGATGTTTTTTGTACGACTCGTCTTAGCCCAGTTGGTTTAGCGACTGACTGTGGTTTCGGCGGTCCCGGGTTCGATTCCCGGCGCGGGCTCTCGAAAGTTTCGATCCTGGGGTACTGGTCGTTCCCCCTCGCACAGTGCCTAAGCACCACGAGGGGGGGACGTAACGCCTGTAGTGCGGTTGACTACAGTTGATTGGAAACAAAAAAAAGAGATTTTGATAATGGAAGTGGTACAATAATTTTGGGGATTAAATGATACATGAAATATGATAATGTGGAAGTCGATAAAATGATATCAATTTTATAACAAAAAATATAGCGTTATACATGAATGTACGGAATACCCAAAATTTCGGGTACACTTAAATGTGCATGCGCATGAACGGTATAAGTTTTGTTCAATTTTTAGAACGAAGTTTTCCAAAAAGGATTTAAAAGTTTAAATAAATGTTTTAATTACACAGTTAGCGAAGGCGTTAAACGGTATGTGTTAATTTAATGCCAGTGGCAGTAAATTTATATGTTGTGATTAGCGTCCCAAGAATTAACAATAGTATTCCATTGCAGGTTCACTCCATCAGCTATGTGTTGGATACAACCCATACCGTTTCCGGGCTGTCCGCCTGGGCAGAGGAACAGTTAGCAATGGAAGTCCTCCGGTGTATTTATCGATGTCATCATCAAATAATGTGATGTCCTCAGATAGTGGAAATCATGATGATCATGACTGTGACACACATCCAGACATTGCAAACGGAAATTCACCTCAGCCATCTTACAATGATAACTCTGCACCACAACCACAGTTTTCAGGCCAAGCTCCAGCACAACAGCCAGATGGTGGCTATGGTTCACAATCTTCATCAGCCTCTACTCAACAACCACAGTATTCTGCTCCAGCCCCAGTATCACAACCATCTCCATCTCCAGTTCAACAACCACAGTATTCTGCTCCAGCCCCAGTATCTCAACCTTCTCCAGCTCCAGCTCAACAGCAACAATATTCTGCTCCAGCCCCAGT
>JAQGBY010004563.1:0-16345 GCA_034698785.1 Mycogona germanica | reverse complement strand
GTCACACATCAACTATTATTACATGTACTCGCGAAATATTGCATATATAATCCGATACACTGTATACAGTTGTCCACGGTGTTTTAAAAAAGATTTTAAATTATGTGATTGTGACTGATTTTTCTGATGTCCATTTCGCATTTCGCGTCGTTTTAGCTGAAATAGAAATAACAAACAATTTCCATTTGTTTTGGCCCAATTTTTTAAATATTGTTTAAGATATCGACTCGTACTCGTATTTGGTTTTACGAGGTTTATTGATAGATGGATATGCGGTACAGTAATATAGGTTATTAAGGTATTCGTTCAGGCCAACAATGACAACCCCCGAAAGTCCGCTCCCCTTGCTTCCAGTGTAATACTTTGAAACCATTTTTTTTAAAAAAATTGTTAGGAGCTTTGGTGTCTCGTGTAGTGTAGTGGTTATGGTGTCTGACTGTTATTCCCGTGATCGCCGGGTCGATTCTCGGCCAAGACTTTCAGAAATTCGGAACTCGATCGATCTGAGAGGAATTCCTACGCACACCTTCCTTGGAAATAATGCCGTGGGGCCCGTGCCTGTACGATTTCAGATACACGTTAAAAGTTAAATTACGCGGTCACCTGGTTTTTTTATGGTGAACCTCCTTAGCGAATATCTTGGGTTTAAAAAAAATTAATTGGGTTACCCCCATCATCCAATGAACAAAACGTTACAAGGAGATAATCGACAAAACCCTTAGCCTGGAAGACTCCATTGACTATGCTAATGAATGTTTGTTAAGGGGGTGCACCGGTGATTTAACATGTAATTTCTCGACCTTAATTTTTGCATTTGACAAACATTTGCAAACTAATTTTAATTTAATTTCTCCGCCATTTGTTGCGTCCCCAAGTTATCTGCAATGGCCACTATGAGATGCTGCAATCGTTCGTAAACCAGGCGCGTACGATCGATGTTTCAAATGCAATTTTTGAGGATAGTTGCCATCTTTCCTTTTATTTCACCAGATGTGGCGCAATAATAATACAAAATATTATATAGTTTTTTAATATTTTATACGTCATATATGGTTTCACCAAAAGATGCTTCAGCTTACATAATCAGATTATCTAATTTTTAAACGGAAGCGATTTAGCATTTTGATTGATTTTGTATACATGTTTTAGAGTGATTATTTGTGGAAATTGGCCGAGACAATCTGACAGCACTACCGCAACTTTATCGGCAGTCCCTTTTGTCGTGTCTGGAAAAAATCGTTTCTCACTTTCTTGACTTTTTATTATTTTGTGGCGATTGGAAAATTAATTTTCGGGCCTGTTTTCCGTGAATTTTTGGAGTTCGTTAGTGAGCAGGTTCGCGACAAATTAACATATTTCGCGTATTGCCGGCGATCGCCAAACATCTGCGGCCCGATTCGTCCGCCGGAGTTCACCGCCAAAATGAACGACGATCGCGATCGCGACGACCGTTGGATTACCAACTGGGAGCAGCAGTGCGTGCAAGAGATCGAAAACGAGCCTGATCTGGAGGAGAGAATCCACGCCGAGAAGGACTTGGCCGGCCAGAAATCGTTCCAGATGTTCCAGAACACGGCCACCGCCATCGCTCAGCTCTACAAAGGTCCGTAACGCCCATTTTTCCATTCCCAAAAAACTGCCTGGCGAACCGACTAGCACCACCTTATAGCGGGTGACATCGCCTACCTGCCTGACTGGAATCACTGCTGGAGTGGTATGGTCTCGCACTAGGTGGCGCCACCGTCCGCCTATTATGTCTAGTTGGTCGTTACAGTTGACGAGACACTACCCACACCATATTACTAGTGATTTTAGCCTGTCATTATTTTGCGTGGTCAGACATGTTTTCTGTAGTTGGCTTTCCTCCCGCGATTCCGGTGCTTCTAGAAACATCCGTGCTATGTTCACTGGCCCATGGTTTGTAATGATGGTGGATGGCGCCATCTGGCGATTCCGTTGGAGACTGTGGGCGGTGATTCTAGTCGCTCTTCAGATGGAATAAATCGTTTTGGTGTGGGGGTAGTCTAGGTCCGACATGTTTTCCGTTCAACTCTGGTCCCGACTGTAGGCTGGGTCCTATGCACGCCCTAGGGGCGAATCATCCAAGGTCATGCAGGGAGGCAATAGAAGATAAAAAAATTCGTCAAATTTTGTTAGCGCTTAAATATGTGTGTTTTTTCCCCCCTCACCACGCAGATCGGCAACAGGGAGTTGCGTTGTGGACGACATTTCAGATGGCCGCCGGTGCTGTGACATGTCTATATAAAGGTACTTATTCACATGTGTGCCCCATATTGGGAGGCAAGGAGGCGAGGCCTCTTTAGGGGGGGGGGGTGATGCAAGGGCAGGCGACAATCACTTCAGAGACGAAGGTTTTAGTAGTTCTCTATTTCTGTGGATGTGGTCTTTTTATTGTTTTTCAGTTTGTGCAATTGTTTCTAATAGCTCCGCATGGTTAGCCAGACTCGATGTTTTTTGGTTTTTTTAAATTATTTTAGTGGTATACAATTTTGGTGTCGTTGCCTTGAAGTGGTTCTACTGAAGTTTTGTTTCGAACTTGTTGTTTGCATGCTGTGGGGGGGGGACAGAGTGCAGAGTGGCGAACTTGCTTTTATAATCTTTTACAGTTAAGTGATGTAGAACTGGTAATTGCGAAAAATATAGTTTCGAACAGACCGGGAGTTCAACAACGTATAATAGTAAAATATTATTATAAAATAGACTTCTCCACTCAGTTAGTCTTTATTCGGTGCTGTCCCGAATTCACCATTTCAGATTAATATACAGACGTCCTAACAAATCTTTCATTAGTACAGGAATTGTTTAAAACTCCGCCCGATCAGTTAGTTTTGTCCCTGGTTGTTTAGTTTAACATTCCTGATTTGCCATACATATTTTTTTAGATTAATTATTGAATTTTCTTTTAGAATAATTTGATCCATTGGTGGAATTTCAGGGAAGCTGAGGAAGTGAGAGATTTCGTATTTGGTAGCTAATCATTTTTCGATTAACTCTTTTGAAAGACCTTTTGAGAAGTGTACATATGTTTTCAGTGTGCATATAAATGTTCTTACACACTGTATACTTCTAAAGTAAGGATTTGTTTTATTTTCTTCGTTGTTTTGTATAAATACACCACCTTATTGAAATTAGATTTTTTAAAAAAAAACATTATTTGTAGAAGTGCACCATGAAAGCAGTTTTATTGCGTAGTTGTGTATGTAAGTCACAAAAAAATATAAAAATGATAGCAAAGGGTCCTTCCAGCAAATTTGTCACCAGACTGTCGCGTTTCACTCGATTATTTTAACTCAATTTGGATTTAGATCCAAAATGCTATACCTATTATTGCGTGGTTTCCGTACTACTTGTTTGACACAAAAGTATTTTTAGCAAATGCATTATTCGTTGGATGGATTTAACGCTTTTTGACTGAGGGATGTTCAGTGATCATTCTATTTTTTTTTTAAGTTTTTCATCGTTACTATTGAAAATTTGTATAGTTGGCCGTGAAACCCGTGACCATTATTAAAAGAAATTTGAGCTTGTTTTCATTTTCTTAAACTTTTTGCCAGCAATTTAACAGTCAACAAAAAAAACCGCCTCATACCGATTTGCCTCTTAACTCGAAGATTAGTTTTCTTTTTTCAAAATTTAACTTACAGATGAATCAGGAATGGCATGACAATATTTTCACGGTGTCTCATTAAAATTCATGCAGCCGTTCTTTATTTAAAAAAATGATAGTCGACAACAGCTATCGTTTTTCGACCGCGGACGCAGACTGGGACACGCTCGCTTCCTTTTTAACTGTTTTTGTCCCTTAAACCCACCATTTCACTTTTCGTAAATTTGTTGTGCCAGACGTCAACCGCCCTCCCGCTAGCTCAGGTCGTATCCGGAGCAGGTGTCTCAATTCAAATAAGACTCGCGACAACCCACCCTATCATGGTTCCTACCATTGACTGTTTCACGTCAATTCCGGTAGATGGAGTCACTTGCGGCTTGTCTGATCAATTTAGTCTGTATTTGGGATATTAGGGTATTTGGAAAATTGCATAAAAATAGATATGTGGTCTTAATTTAGAATTTTGCACCTGGACAAAATGCGGAATAATCTCTGACGTAGTACTAGTAGTCCCGCTCTGTCTTGTGACAAAGCTTGATTTATAAAAAGTAGTTTAGTAAATGCAAGAAGATTCTTTGTTTCTGACAAAAGTTCATAAATATCGGATTCTCTTTCCCCGAGTTTTGCTTCAACAATATCCTCTGGATATGGAGTATCTACTTCTGCTGGATGAAGGTCACGGCACGTTTGCAATTTGCACATCTGTTGGTCCAACAATTGTCATATGCATGTTTCGGTTCTAGATCGTGTGGGTGGAGGGGCATATTTCAATACGTTCCTGGGAATTGTCAGCTTTCAAGATAAGACGCGTGTATGTGTGTCCACAGTTCCTTCAACCCGCGACACTTTCCTACGTTAGTGGTGGGCCCTTCAGAGGGCAAAATGACGATACTGCGCGAATTTCCCACAAATTCGCCGTACTTTTTTAAAAAATTGTGCTATGATTAACCGCTTCTAATCGTAAGTTCATTGCTTTTCAGTGAGTGATTTATGCTATGTTGCCAGATGGCTCGACACTGACATTCTCACCAGTCGTTGCACTAATCGGTCTCTTCTGACATTGTTTTCCTCTCTCGCCCCGCCTACCTTTCTCTTACCACGCCCTCTCCGCCTGGATCAATTAGACGCAATGGACCTGCACAAGCGCAGCACCGAGCTGGCCACGCAAAGCGGCCACCAGCGACGCACCCGCGACCTCCTTGCCTGGGCTAAGAAGCATCGACGGCACATCCGCCGCGAGGACCTGATCGCCTACCTGGCTGACAAGAGCCCGCCTTCCCGGCAGCGCGGGTCTCCCCGACCGCGTCTGGTGCTGGAGCGTGGCGCCCCTGCCCGCCTGGTGGGCGGCCTGTCCAGCCAAGAGCCCATGGCGGCACACGGCGCCCACAACCCCGAGGCCGACCTTCAGACGTTCCGTGAAGCCCTCACACTGGCCAGTGAGTAGTCGAGGACACGTTTGTTTGAGCAAGGTGCCGAGTAGTCGAGAAGATAGCGTGTTTTCTTGGTGGGCCCGTGATCAATTCCGGCCGACACTTTCGGAATTTTTCGAGCGAAAAGAATTCCTTCAACCCTTTCGGAATAGAAGTCAAATCCTGACCCGTTTATTTGAGCAAGTTTTGCGAAATTGCTTTAAAATATAGTTAGTTAAATTTAATAGGAAATTCTTTTGTAAACTGCTAAATACTTCTACCAGTAATGGAACTGCTTAAAGAGGTGAAGAGGAAATTGAGCTTCTTTTATGAGCACTTGTAATTTAAACAGGCCTACGCAGTTCCTTGTTGAATTTGGAGATCATGTTGAGAGCGAATTTTTACTGTTACTCTTCCGGCAAAGTCATATTCGAAGAGCAGTAGGTCTTAATCAATTCGTGCGATATACGCATATGCAAGTCAATGTATCGCCTTATTGAACAGAAATGTTCTCGTTTACTTCTAAGCCTGTAATTGGTGTCAAGCCCAAACAAAATGACAGTTTCTTGGAACAGAATAGTACGACACGTCGTAGCGCAGTTGGTTAAGCGACGGACTGTGGTTCGGCGGTCCCGGGTTCGATTCCCGGCGCGGGCTTTGGCTCGGGGTACTGGTGAAAATGTGCCTCTCACATAGTGCCTAAGCACGGAGAGGGGTACAGAATCTTCCTGTTGTGTCCGCACTTCAGTGAATTATTAAAAAAAAAAAAATATAGGGCCTTCCATCAGCGACTATTCATGATTCGTTTGATTGAGAGACTGACTAACCACGCTTGATTAATTTCTCTATCCGCCCCTTTCAGGTTTAAACGGTGCCATGTCAAACGTGAGCATGGGCTACGGACGCGGCCACCCGGCCCCGGGCTCGCCGCCACTCAACCAGCAGCACTCGTCGTCCGCGCAACAGCAGCGGCGGCGCAACAACGTCTACTCGGACTTGAACGCCTTCATCTGTGAGGAGTACGCGCACCACTGCGAGGCGCGCAAGCGCAACGCCTCCTCCACGGACGTCCTCATGGACTCGCCCACGCACAAGCGGAGTCGGCTCATGTGAGCTTCTGTCGGGACCCACCTAATCCGCTGGCCCGAAGTAATCAGATTACCGCAGCCGTCTCAAAGACTCGTTCCTTCTCCCATTCGTCGCCACCGTCGTCGCTTTCCACCTACTACGTCCTTAAACTCCAGTTTTTAAACTCCTCTCTATCCATCTTTTCTGCCCTAATGACGTCACACCCAATTCTTCCACTATTGGTACGTTGCCCGCCCCCTCCGACACTTACCACCTGTCAACTTTTACTTAGCTCGTCCCATTTTTATGGTTCTACCCCACTCTCAAAATCTCAGTTTCCCGATAATTTCGTTTACAGATCGACTAGCCAGTCGGTGCCAAAATCAAAGTGCAGTGCACCGGTTTGCATTTCCGGTCAGCGGCTGACTAATTTGACGAGTTTTGTCCATCAGTTGCATCTTTTTATTAAACGATGCATCTGACCTCTGGACTCGAGCAGTTGAGATCGTTGGCCTGGTGGCGAAATTGCTGCTGGGGGGCAAAACTCCTTATTATGCTGCTGTGGTGGATATTCCATTTACAGTCGTTAACAGTTCTGACGAGTTAAATAGTTATATTACAATCGTTGGCAGGCATACATATATTTATGAAAAAAATTACCGTAATTATCTGGATTATCCTTTTTTTAATGGATTTTTTGAATTTTATTCCGCACCTAAATTATACGAGTTGATTTTTGTAATTTGTTTATCAAATTATTACGATCTTAAGTTTCTAATTGACAAGTTATTCTCTTAAAAATCTTTAAAGAAATTTCGTCGACAAATGCTGACTACAGGCTAGTGATCTGTTTAATGAAGTAATAATATTTTTATATTTAGCTCTGTTTAAAATAAGTACATGTGAAACCGATTAAATATATAGTTCCCTGTGTATTTAGTCAAACTTGATTTCTCAAAGCAAATCGTTGAGTCCTCCGTTGGGTAAATATTCAGATTTTTGCATGCTTTAGATCGCGGTGATTCAGAATCTGGACTTCCGTTTTCCCCGCCTATCCTCTTTTCTTAAAACACCTTCCCCCTTCGTGAGTTAACCAAAATGATCCTACGATTCGACTGCGTATCTCATTTGTGATTCGTTCAACTAATGTGCAACCGGCCCACCGTTCCGCGGACGTTTTTTGTTTTCTAAGAAATCTGGAATTTCTGCGATTTGTTTTTTTGGCAGCATTGGCGGTGATGTTCGGTGGTTGATCCACTTGCAAAGTGGGCGTGCTCGGCGGAGAGAGAGCGAGAGACTCGGGCGCCAGCCGTCGTGTGGCGGTGGGGACGGTATGTGGTGCGTCTGTGTTCGCGTGAATGGGGTAAAACCACACTGGCGACGGTGGCGCCATGCCGTGGCGGCGGCTGCGTTTATCGCAGTCTCGTGCGTGTTCTGCGACAAATGACTTCTGAAGTGGACGTTGGCTTGTAAAAAATAGAAGAGTCGAATTTGGATCTTGATAGACGTTTTTTTTGGGGCTGCCAACTTGTCGGAAATACACATCTATAAATATATATATATATATTTAAATATATTAAATAGCTATCTTCAAATCTCGGAACTGGTAACAAGAACACTGGCCCATTTCACGGCGAACGACTGTCTCATTTCTTTCCTTTATTTTCTTGTGCGTCGACTGGAAAACTCGAATGAGAATTTTTAACTTGTCTCCGAGAATCTTTTTCTTGGGATTTTTTTTCTTCCAAGGTTTCGTTTGTTGCTACTGCTGCCGCCAGTGTTTTTGGTTTGCTCGAATACCTGCATCATAATTTTTTTAAGTTTCCTCTTTTTCTGTTCAAATAAGTGGAATTTTTTTGCGTTTTTTTTTTTTCATTAGAATATATTTTGAAATTTTATTTTGTTAAATCTTCATACCGGTTACTCCGAAACTCGGTTGGTGAATTGTGGTCTCGTCTCAGAGGTGGCTAGGGAACCTTTATAAAAATTGTCCCGATCCAAATTCGTTGGATTGTATGCATCTAGAAGCATTGATGGCGACAAGGCTTCAAACCTATCAATCTCTGGTTCTTCATATTTTCCATTAGTTTTTGATCAAGTTAAGTTTGGATCCTGTGCTGTGAAGCTGAATTTTAGGTCATGTGTGGTATAAAGAAAATGTCTCTGAAAAACTGTGTTGTAGACAAAAGATAAAATGAGTTCGTCGTGAAATCTACCCCCCAAATGTCAATCGTTCTTGCTATACCTAAACAATATATTCGTGTAATTTTTGTATGTATTGTACATCTGTGTGTGCGTGTATTTGCTCAACAAAAAAACAGGAACCTTTAAAATTGTCGAGCGTATGCGCTGGAACCTTTGGGTTCTCTGGGTCTCCTTTCCTGCCCTCACCTCCTTCCTGATTGGTCAGCCCAATCTGTGGCAGTGTGTGTGTGACCCTTTCAGATTTCCCTACCGTCTCTGAACACAGTTGTGCCAGCTACCCATTTGTGTCTCGTCTCATGCCAACGCCAATCATGTCGGGTCATGAGAAACCTGCCACTCTAGATTGCTGTTGGCCTTATGGCGCAAAATAGTATAACGAAATATCTACATGAAAATTATTTGGATTTTGTTAGACTTTTTTGTTTCGATATGAACTCATTTTAACTAATAAACAAATAAAAACAACTGTAAAGTGGGGTTTTAAAAAATGGTTGGCCATGCTGTTGTCCTGCGCATTCCCGTGTTCCTCCAAAAAACGTTTGACGCGTGTACATCAGGATTCATTTTTCGTTTTGTTTTCATTTATTTGATTTTTCACCGTTAATATTATAATTATTGCCATTACTCATTTTTATTACTGCATTACTCCCCTAATATTGCCCATCATCGTGATTATTATATATGTGACTAGAGATATTGTCTCCATATTTTTTTTAGTCTAGAGAGAAATACAGGAGACCCAATTGCAAACATGGTGGATTTTTATAATTTTTTTTTAAAGCCTGGCGTTATTTTTTTATTACTCGGGCTCACGGCCTCTATTCTGATCTTTTTGTGAAAAGAAAATGATTTTTTATTTATTATCCTTATGACGATTGTTCTTGTTCCATTGCAGTTGATTTTTGTTTTTCTCTGGTGGTGATGACGCTGCCCCAGCACTACCATCCACCGATTATATCCAAACAAAATAATAAGAAGGGGACGTTTGGATTATTTAAAATAAAATGTAGATTGTGCCCGGGACAGGCCGCACGAAAAGCTAGGAACAGGAGTTGGAATAACTCTTCTAATATAACGCTATTATAATATATACTATTATTTAAAATGAAATAGCTAAACTATAAAAAGGGGGAACTGACGATACGATGGCGATTCACATCTAACAAATTTACCACACGTCCATCATCATCCTAGATGTATCGTCAGTTCCCACGTTTTTCTAGTTATTTCATTTGAAGTAGTTAACTGTTATATTAGAAGAGTTATCCCCAACTCTTGTTCGTATTTTTTCGTCCGGTCTATCCCGGGCACAACCCCCATTTTATTAAAAATTGTATCCTATTTGAAAATTCCAATGTTGGAGAAATTTGAATTGAGGTTGGGGCAAATAAGCCCTTGATATCGCCGGCGCTTTCCTGAAACGCAGATCCCGTGGCCGAATGATCTTTGAAAGTCAAACGCACCCGTGTTGCTGCGTGCACATTTGAAAAATGGGCGAATCGACAGTCGAGACCCAGCTGTTCTGTTGTCCTGACACGGACTCTCCGATTTTGTTCAGTGTATTTTGTTTTGTGCACCCTGCTCAAGCATTCTTGGTCAGTAGAACTAGGATATTTGCGTTTCTGAAGAAGCAACTCTTGAAATGGTTTTTTGCTGAAATTTGGATTTGTGTCTCAAATCAGGTCAGCGGGTTGTGGAGAGGGAAATTTGGTGCATTTTCGTGTACTAAAGAAAATGGAAGTAATTTCTGTAACATTGTCTAAAAAATTTGATCGAAAAACCAATGCTGTCAAAACGAAGTTTTGTTAATGAAACATTTTTATGGATGAATTGCAAACATTTGTACTACAACCATCACATTTGAAAACAAAAACCTTTTAAGGTAATGTCATGGAGGAAGACTAAAAATTGGTAAATTTAAATTGTGCTTAAAAAAATCGTTAAAATTGTAGAATTTTAGACTGGAATTTCCGCGCTTTTTGTTATTAATTGAATATTGAGTTTGGACGAACGACAGAGTGGCGAACAACTCTTGATGGAATAATTTACGTTTATTTAAATTTAATTGATTGTGAATATTAAAAACTATTCACAATTATAATTAAATAATTGAAAAATCTTGTTTTTCGTTCGGCGATGTTCCGGATACAACCCAATGTTCGAATGAAAATTGTTCGGCCATTTGTTATCTGCATTTCCCCCAATTTTTTTTTTATTTTTTTTCAAAGTCGCCAACAATTGTACATACATTAATTAATAGTAAAGAAAAAGATGTACCCAACGACAAGGGTATATCCTTTTCTTTTCATCCAATAAAATCAATGTTCGCGAAACTTAGCATTTTCGTGTTGCTGGAACAGGTCGATTGGTGGAAAAAAAAACAAGTGTTGCAACCTCGCCAATGATTAAATCCAGAACCCAAGCGCAGACTTCCGGTCGTCGCAGTTTTTCGTTGCACCTCTATTTACTTGATTAGTTTATACAGTAAATTTACGTAGATGCCGTGAGTTTGCAGATTGCCAGGGCATTTGCAGCCAACATTCGACTAACGATCGGCATAACAAATACACTGAAATTTTATCTTAAAAGCATATCGAATGCCATGTCAAATGTTACATCCAACTTTTGTATTTGTTTTCGGATACGAGTGAAGTTAATTTGTTTAGTTTATAATTGGTATTTAAAAAAAGAGGAAATTATTTGAATACAAGTTGGTCGCACTGAATTTGGTGCGTTATTTGTAATTACGAATGTAAATATTAATCGCCATCCACAATTTCGTTTTCGAATAACGGAATTCGATATTTGGGGTTCGATAGTTGTGTTGGCGAAATTTGCCCTAGGCAAAGTGAATTTGTGTAGCATGTTTTGTGTACAGATCTTGCAGATACAATATCCTATCATTTGAGAATGGCGTTTTTCATTTTGCGATGAATTGAATTTTGTTGGAACACATGTCTAGGCGTTTGGACCCTAGTGCTGCTGCAGCTGGCCAATAGCTCGATTTTTGATCTCTTCCCTCGTAGTCTCCTCGAAGTGTTCGAAGATTTTTTGGAATTTTTGGAATGTATGACACGATTACCACTTCCAAGCATTAAAATTTATTAGAACTGTATTCTCGGTCTGGAAATTCATTCGTTTCTTGGATCATCTCTCATGTAGCTGTTTTTCGCCTAAAGAACGTTGTTTCACCTAAAGAATGTATGAAATTTTAGGGGTCATATTTGGAGACATTAGAAGTGAGTTTAATGTTCCAAGAAGCTCAACTCAAAAAATTATACTAGTTTTAGTGTTTTGACGAGGAAATAATTTGTAAGAGTCATTCACTTAATTGTATTGCGATTCAAATTTGTTTTTTATGTAGCGCGGAGCAAATGGGCAAACTATTCATGTCTAAAATAATATCGTTAACTGTGCCATAGTAGATTACAAAATATATAAGATGATAAGTTTCGTCTGAGCTAATAAACAAAAAAGTACATGTCTATGTAACCAACAGTTGAGACACTTGAGCATGCTTCAAGTTACAATGGGAAAGATTTTAGGACATCAGGGTGATAATATGAAATGGTGAATTTTATTTTTCGGAATTACCAGTTCTAATTAAATAATACAATAGTAAAATACTCTGTATTATTATTTTAAAAAGCGAATACGCCACTCTGTTCGTGTTCTTCATTACATGCTGTCACGAATTCACCATTTATTATGCTTAAAGAGTTGCTTGAGGTTGGGGCAAATGGTCCTTTGAGACCGTATCCATCGCAAGCGATGCAAATCGCGTGGTCGAATCTTTTATTAAAAGTTAATCGCATCTTCTCAAGTACAATTGAGATGGACGAATTGTTTTTTTAACTCACTGCACTGCACTACAGACGACAGGGTCAGGGTCATTCGAGAGTGCCTAGTAATTTATTGTAAAAGCTCGGGCGTGTGGCTCGCGCCGATTCTATTTAATGTTTAAACGCACTCTGTTCATGCATGCTTGGCCAATGTAACTAGGGTACGGAGGAGCGTTATTTTGTTTTTACGGGACCGTCTACGGAATTCTATCCTAGAGAATCTCTTTGGTAAATGTTGCCATTGGTTCGCTCATTCATTGTGGTTTCATACTTACATATCTTTGGAGCCTACGTCCATTTCCGGTCGGCTCGAGACTGAGTGATGGTCACTTTTGGGTTACTTGGGTACCTTGGCTACCTTGGGTTTCTTAAATTAAACGATTAAGCTGCCCTTTAGGAGGAATTTTTGATTAGCGCGAACCACCAGTGAGCTAAAGTAAGTGACTCACTTGTGCCAGTGTTGCGGAATTGGGAGACAAATTGGTGGTTGTGGTGATCCTTGGCCACCGTAACATTAGATGGCCACCACTTCCGGTCTGTGTCCTAGTAGATGATGAATATGGAAATAAATGATTCACTCATTTTGTTTTCGGGCGACCGACAAATCTCATATCATAAAAGCCCAGTTGTCGTTTTGAGGTTTGTATTTAGTGTCAATCGATTTCCAATTTAGTTTGACAATCTCTCAACATAGCTGGTGCACGTCGAGTCTAACCTTTTACCTCAACATTATTTTCCACTGCGGCACTGCCTACAGGGTTGTTAAAATAAAATCGTGGACAAAACGTGGTTAGTGCCAAGCACCATGAGGGGTACGTAACGCCTGTAGTGTGGTGCGGAATTCTTAAAAAAAAACCACGGCCAGAAAACACATCTGCCAGCCAAACTGTGACCTAAACTCGAGTCTGATCTTAAAAAGTCTAAAAATGAATTTAAACTTGGATCTGTTTCGTCATCCTTCCTTCCACCGCAGCCCTGGAACCAACGTACTGCTACCATCGCTCATCCTGCTACTAATATACTTCTTTCATTTGTTACAGTGTCGCCAACAATTGCAAATTCCAAGAGCAGCCGACCACCCTACATGAGAGAAAACAGGAGCGAGCCAACAATCGTAACATGATCACTTTTAGCTGGTTTTCTGTGGGGTCTTGTGGACGACTAAAAACATAATGATGGAGCAGCCGTCCAACGAATTGACTTTGTACTCGGTCGATCGGTTGGACGCCGTCATCGCCAAGGTCAAACAGGAATCGCTGGAGCGGAACGGAGTGGACGAAGCCGTCGCCTCCGCCAGCTCGACGGACACTGACCCGGCATCCTGTCTGCAGGTCCAGCTCGACGAAGGGTCGCACCCAATGGATCACCGAAACGACGATAATGGCGTGTTCGACTGTGATGGTAACATTCGATTCGTTCCCATGGATGATGAAGGCGGGACAGATTCGGAAGGTCAGTCCATCGACGGGACTCGTCAAACCAGACCGTCCAAATCAGGCAAGCGGAGGCCGGAAATTGAACCCCAAACAGAAAGAAAGAGACGGAAGGGCAGAGTTACGGCATTTTCTAAAAAGTCACCGGAGACGTCACAGAACATGAAACGACGAACGCAGGCTCTCAGGAACAACTTGATATCACCGGAGGACTCATTGACGGAGCCTCCGCAACAATTCAACTGTGTCGAGTGCAAACTGATCTTCAGCAGCCGTGCCAATCTGGAAGAGCACGTCAGCAACCACGCCAGGCGCAAGAGCCATCCGTGCGACATTTGTGGGAAGAGCTTCGATTACAAGTACAGTCTGGACAACCACCGAGCCTGTCATGAGAACAAGAAGGCCTTCCAGTGTCAGACGTGTCTTAAGCGATATTCTCGGCTGGCCACGCTGCAGGCGCACCAGTTGACCCACCGGGTAGAGACCTACACCTGCACCACCTGCCAGCAGACGTTCGAAACGGAGCTGGCCCAGTTCAAGGCGCACATTATGACCCACGAACGTATCAAGCAGTTCGACTGTCAGTTCTGTGGCAAACAATTTGACCGCCAGAGCAATCTATCACTGCACATCAAGACACACACGCAGGAGAAGCCATACGAATGTGTGGAATGTGGATCACGCTTTTCCTGCAATTCCAGCCTCCGTCTCCATACCCGCGTCCACTCCGGTATTCGTCCTCATCAGTGCCGGATCTGCCAGCGCGCCTTCTCCACCAGCACCCTCATGGTGGCCCACTTGCGGGCGCGGCATCCCGGTCAGAAGCCGTTCAAGTGCGCCGTCTGCGGACAGGGCTTCGAGAAGAAGCGGGAGATGTCCTGCCACATCCGGCAGGAGCACACCAGCAGCAAGCCCCACGCTTGCACTCTCTGCCCCAAGCGATATGCCAAGCCGTCCGAGTTGGAGAACCACATGGAGGGCCACCTCGGTGAGCGTCCCTATGTTTGCCATATATGCGATAAGGGTTTCGCCAAGATGTCCCACCTGGACCGGCATGCCATGTGGCACACGGGCGAGTTGTATCAGTGCGGGCAGTGCGATCGGAAGTTCACGAGGCAGGATCGCTATCAGCGTCACTTGCTCACTCACAATGGTCAGATGCCCTACAACTGCCAGTCATGCGAGATGGGTTTCTTCCGGCAGAGCGCCTTTATCCGTCACAACCGCCGGCACACGGGCGAAAAGCCCTTCCGGTGCGACCAGTGTCAGGAGTCGTTCAGCACTAACGCCAGTCTGCAGCGCCACCTTCTGCGCCACGCTGGCCACAAACCTTACAAGTGCGACACTCCCCATTGTCTGCGCTCCTACACCACCAAATATGACTTGGAGATCCACCTGCGCACCCATCTTAATATCAAACCATTCATCTGTCCCGTATGCGACAAGGGCTTCGCGCGGCAGAACACGCTCAACACCCATGCTAAGATCCACGCCAGCAAGCCGCACACCTGTCCGACTTGCAAGAAGGCGTTTGCATCAAACGAGCGGATGGTCGAGCACGCCGAGAAGCACGAGGATGGGAATCGCTACATCTGTGACTTCTGCGACGTGTCGTTTGCGGCGGAGGAGGCACTGGCCGACCACGTCCGAACCACCCACGAGGGCAGCCGGCCGTTCCAGTGCCGGATCTGCCTTAAGACATTCACGCTGCGCAAAAACCTGGACGTACACGTTCACAGCCACAAGTCATCTAAGCCGCTGTACCGGCGCACCTGCCAGCACGAGGAGAGTGAGGCCAGCTGACATGTGACGCCCGGTACTCATAACTGCCCAGCTAATTTGTGTACATGTACTGTAGATAAAGATTTTCTACAGAATGAGGACTCTTCTGTAACTCTTAGTTTTCTAATTTATTTACGTTCGCAATATCAGTTGAGTTTTCCCGTTCAGCTCTCATTCCATTTCAGCTTTAATTCCGGTGTCAAACAATTTCTATATGTTGCGAGAGGCAAGATCAGAGCAGCTACTAGTCAGTTAAGATGATTGTTATTCATAGAATCGTATTCACGAATGTGTCACAAGGTTTTTGTCCGGAATTCAGTTATGTAGAACGACAAATACGCCAATCGTGATCAATCTCTAATTTCTAATTGGTCTACTTTTTTTTACATTTCTGATAATTTGTTTGGTCGTGGCTCAACGTGTATTCGAAAATGTATTTGGGCGATTTATTGGCAATTTATATTGTTCTACTCTACTTCATGCTCTATTGGTAAACATTAAAAAATATTTAATAAAAAGTTAGATTTATCTGTGGCCTTCATGCAGATGTTTATTTTATAGCTTGGGGCTTTATTTGACCAACCTGGTATTTTTTTTTCAATATTGTGACGCAGCTCATAAAAAACAACGTGTGTGGGTTTGGCTAAAATTAAGTCAAATGAGTAATAAGGCATAGCATTCCAGCAAGTTACGGGGCAAAAGGCATAACAGAGTAACTGAGCCAGGCACTGGAATGACGTGCAGGGGATTAATCACTTTACAAACAACAAACAATTTATTAATCATAACTCAATACAGTAGGGAAAGTACGCGAGAATCGAAGCGAGTAGTCGACAAGACCATCGTTTTGACCATCGTTTGAAAGTTCCCGCGAGAATATGCCGCGAGAATATGAACAAGGTATAAAAAGAAATACGGGTAATCCCAGGACTCGACTGGGAGCAAGACGACGATCGAGTTGGCAAGACTCGAAAAAGC
>JAQGBY010004562.1:0-16348 GCA_034698785.1 Mycogona germanica | reverse complement strand
TGCGGTACATAGTTAGTTTTTAAGGCGCTGCCTATATTCTACTATGGTACAGTTAACGATATATCATACTATTTGTTGTTTTTATGTTTATGATTTGTTTTTGATGATTTTTTATAAGTGAAACATTGTTGTTTTTGCCAGGAGACCAGCTTTTTAAATGTACAATGCGTTTTGAGTTCTCTTGATGAGTTTTGCTGGAAAAGTCGTGGGTGAATATTGAATGTTCTTTTGACTGTGTCTGATTTTTCTGATTGACTTCCTGTGTTGACTCCCTGGGCTTTGAAGCATATAACTGTCTCGGGTCCAGTGAAGTTGGGTTCTCCAGTTACTGAGCTAATTGTTCGGCCCTTCAGTAACAGTGTCACCAACAGTTTCTACCTGTTTTATCACTACTTCCTGTTGCTTTGTGATTGGCTTCCTGTATTGGATCCTGGGCTTTGAAGTGTATAACTGTCTTGGGTCCAGTGAAGTTGGGTACACCAGTTACTGAAATAACTCGGGGCCCTTCAGTAACAGTGTCACCGACAGTTTTTACCTGTTTTCTCACTACTTCCTGTTGCCTTGTGATTGACTTCCTGTATAGGATCTTGAGGCTTTGAAGCATATAACTGTCTCGGGTCCAGTGAAGTTGGGTTCTCCAGTTACTGAGCTAATTGTTCGGCCCTTCAGTAACAGTGTCACCAACAGTTTCTACCTGTTTTATTACTACTTCCTGTTGCTTTGTGATTGACTTCCTGTATTGGATCCTGTGACTTTGAAGTGTATTACTGTCTCGGGTCCAGTGAAGTTGTGTTCTCCAGTTACTAAGTTAACATGGGGCCCTTCAGTAACAATGTAACCGACAGTTCCTCCAAACTTATACTTCTGCTTCTTGATCTTGATGACATGTGGTGTTTATGTTAATTAGAGAGGGAGAGATTGAACTATAGAACCAATGCTGAGACATGTCTCATTACCCTGCCAAGCGAGGGCTCTATCATTTGATCTGTTAGAGATGATAGACACCCCCCTATAAGATTAATTTTTGTCACATGTAATTGTTTGATACTGTTGGGAGTGTTTTTTATTGACTTATGGTTTATTCATTTATATTTTTATAATGTCATGACGAGAATAAATTAATTTTTTAAATAGTGTATTGAACCTGTGTTGGAGGAGTCGCACCTCCACAAGAGTCTGCCACCGAGTTCAGGGGTGAACTCGGTGGTGAGCGTTTTGCCATCTGATTGGTGGTGGCATGCTTGGAGGGAGTCCACCCTGCCACCGAGTTCAGGCGTTAAACTCGGTGGTGTGTTCATGTTGCCACCTGATTGGTGGTGGTGGTGACACACCACCTCACTCCAGGTGAGTGGGGTGGTGGGTGTGCAGAGTGTGGCCCGGTGGGGCCACCATGAACACCAGCACCACAGGAGCCACTAGGTGGTGACTGTGGTGCAGTGCACAGGTTGAGCAGCCTGTGCACTCATCACCACCAAAGGTCAGCCGGGTCTGCCTTTGTGTAGTACACTTTGTGCCGAATCGCTGTCAAGTACACTTCACCACTATTGTTGTCTCCATAATGTGTGTTTGTAATAAACCAGAGTTTATGACATAGTTCTCTTGCCGGTCTCTTGTATTACCTCAAGTTAGCTGAGTTGGATAGGCCTGCGGTTTTTATGTGTTCTTGCCCCCTCCTGCAGCAGCCCTCCAGGCATTTCAACAGGTTATGGGCCCTGCAGCTTGCCGCATTTGAGCCGGTGGCTCCTTGTTCCTCCAGATTTAGTTCTAGTTTCTTCCTTAAATTCGGATTTTTGGGGCCAGTGAGGTGCATTTTGTTGGCGTGTTGGAGTTGGCCTCCTCAGCTGGCCGGAACAAGGGAGTTTTAGGCGTGGAATGTTGAGCTAAGGGTTGTGTGCGTAGTGAGTGTTTCCCCCCCCAGTCTCTGGACAGTGAGGGAGTGAGCTGCTTTCTCCTCCCCTCCCCCTTGGTGTCTCCTCTTGGGCTTGTGTGTGGGGCTGCCTCTGTCTGCTGTGTGTTTGGTGTGTTTGTGTGGCCAGTGGAAGTAAGCCGGCATGGCTGAACAAACTGGGACCACCCACACCACTCCAGTGGAGCATCGAGACGCCACCCAGCTCACATCGCTTGGACTGAAGTGTCAGCTGTTTGCAGTGGGGTAATCCGGGGGCAGCATGAGGGACTATGCCAGCAGGGTGCTGGTCATGGTGATTGAGCTGTGGGAGCTGCACGCCATCTACATGCCAGACGAGGATGTGGCGGCAGTCCTGCTGGCCAGCCTGCCGGACAGTTTGCTGCCCTTCATCGTGGCCTACGAGTGTAGAGGTGCTGCTCCACTCAACGTCTCAGGGCTCGCGCAGGAGCTGCTGGATGAGCTTGGACGTTGTCAGCAGTCCACATCTGCTCTGGTGGAACAGTTTTCCTGGGTGGACATTCCAGCAGCGGAGCCCCGGACGTGTCCAGCGTGTCTGCCGACCTCCAGCGTGTGGGTGTCTGGCTTTGCAGGCCATGTTGGTGGTGGCCACCTTCAGCAAGGAGGAGGTGCTCCAGCATCACCAAGGATGCGTCCTGGTGTGGGCTGTGGCCAGTGTGGCCACATGCAGGCGGACAGTTCCGGCCTGCACCCGCCACATCATAGTGGGCGCTTCTGGCGGGTCCGGCGATGTCACAGCAGCCACAGCCAGCCGATGCAGGAACAGTAGACATTGTCGTCTTCCAGCCTCCAAGAGACTGTACCAGCCATGGTGGAGTTGGCAGACCACCTGGCCCTCGTCAGTTCCACCTGCAGCTCCTTAGACTCTCTCCTGGGGCCATGCTTCTGGTGGCCTCCGTCTGTGCCATTGGTGGATCACACACGTGGCGGGGTGGAGGGCATGGGCACGGTCGACATATCCCGGGTGGTTTGATCTGATGCTGGGCCGCACCCTCTTCATGCCAATGATGTGAGCCAGCCTGCTCTCAGTGCGCCAGCTGGCTGCCATCAGTTTTGACATACAGTTTTATGGAGACTGGTGCGCCGGTTACGACGCCGATGGTCGGCTGATGTGGGAGGGCCGAAGTGATGGCCCCTCCGACCTATACTGGCTCATCTAGAGCCAGGACCCGGGCGTGGATGAAGAGCAGCTCCAGCCACCATTTGTGTTCACCGTGCCAAAGCCACAAGTACCTGTGGGGTACTCATGAAAGCTGCCCGCCTCTAAGAGGCTGGACTGGTCCATCACCAGGGTGTCGTCCACCTAGGAGTTGGAGCAGGATGGCCTCGTTAAGAACTGCTGTCATGGCAGCTATTTGCTCTCGCCATGGCGCCTCCACCGTCTGCTCCTGTCACGCTCAAGCAGCACCACACTGCGGCCTCCACGTCGTCTCCTCTGCCACTGTCTGCTCCTGTCGCGCACGAGCAGCACCGCGCCACGGACTCCGTGTCGTCTTCCTCATCGCTGTTGGCTCTTGGCGTGCAGGAGCAGGATGGCGCTGTGGCCATTACATCTCTTCTCTTGTCGCCTTCTCCTGCCATGCCGGAGCAGGGCCGCGCCGCCGGCCCCGTGTCTGTCAACGCTGGGGTGGAGCAGAGCTACGCCAGGGACTGGGTGGCCACCCTGGGTGGGTGGCTGGGTGGCACCAGCAGTTCTGACCTCGCATCGGGGCTGCCCTTCCGGGGCAGCCAGGGATGGAGGGTGTTGGTGGAGCGTTCACTCCTGGCACCTCCGACAGTAGTGATAGCCAGTCAGGTCCTCCACCACGTTGTTCATCTGGGAGGCCATTGTTGATCGTCGCACCTACCCCTGCCGCCAGAATGCCGTCCGGCTTGTTGAGGCCGCCGTCATCCACCTCAGCTGGTAGCCATGATGCCGTGGAGTCATCAGCTGGCTCTATGAGTCCATCGTCGTCTGCCTCAGCGAGGAGCCAGCATGTGACTGCACCGGACAATGCCGGCACCCCCCCCCCCTGTTCTGGTGGCCGCCGAGAAGCTGCTGCTCGCCTGCCTTCGCTCATTTGTCGTGGCCAGCCTGCTCGTCCTGGGATTGCCGTGGCTGGCTTGTCCACCTTCCTGTAGTTCAGGGGGTTGGGGCAGGCCACCCATGGGCTGCCGCCATCTGATCTGAGTTTGCTGTTGTTTGGTGGCCAGCTGGACAATGCCGCCACCCCCTTCTGGACAGATGCCGCTGTGTGTCTGTCTCCATTCATTTGTTGTGGCCTGCTGGGTGCCACCACCTCGCCGCCTCGACCTGGTGTGCTGCCTCTCCAGTCTTCCAGTGGCCTGGCTGCCTGTGCACCATCGTTCATCACCACGGCCAGGAGCCGGACTCCCGGGGAGCCATCTCAGTGCTGGACTGTCATTGCCACCTCCTACCACCATGTTGGGGACCTGGTGGGCGCGTGGTCTCGCCTCAGCGCTGGATTGCTGCCATTTGTTGCCGTCACTTCCCACTACCATGTCTGCACCTTGGTGGTTGCTGTGACCACGCTGTGGCGCCGGGTTGGTTGCTGCCCCGTCCTACCACCACAACTGGGATTTGGTGGTAGTCGTAGCCGCACCGTCGTTGTCAAACTGTCACTGTCACCTCCTGCCACCATGTCTGTGCCTTGGTGGTTTCCGTGGTTGTGCTGTGGTGCTGGATGATCGCCACCACTGTATGCCACCACGTCTGGAGTTTTTTGGTCGTCGTGGCTGCGCTGCGGCACTATGCTGCCACCGTGGGTTTGCCATCGTCGTCACATCATCCGCGTCTTTGATGGTTGAGGTGGCCGTGGTGTGCAACTGCCACCTCGGCGTTTAGTTGGCCTCCGTCATTGGTGGCCTGTCCTTGGCCCAGGGCCAGGAGAGGAATATGACTCGGCCCTGCTGTACGGTGGTCGAGATCGATCTGCCGGTTCATCCTGTTGTTGGGTTGTCCGCCGCCTCGCTCGAGCTAGGTGGCCTGTCATCGCTGTTGTCCTTGTGGCCAGGACTTCCGCTCTTCATTTTCAGCCTTTGTGTTGTGCCCTGGCATGCAGGGCACTCTCCCTCCTTATGCAGTGTCGTGGTGGCAGCCCATTGGCCGCTCTACTCCTGGTTGACCTGCCGGTGGCCAAGGCCACCTCGGAGGTGGTAGCTCGCTTTGACCGTGTTTTCTATGTGTGGTGTTTTCTGTTGGACCTTGATGTTCTCCAAGGACAGCCCAGGTCGTGTTGACGATGTCCTCCGCTCCTCCCCGGTTGTCCTGCCAGCCCCGGTCATCTGGACGTATCTCGCGATCGGGCGTGCTGTGCTCACGAGCCCCGGTTGTCTAGTGTGACACGGTCAGGTGTGCTCATGCTTTGTTTGGTTTTCCACCATTGTACGCCGCCTCGCCAGGGCCAGGTGGCCTGTCGTCGGTTGTCATCAGTGTGCCTGATAAAGAGAGGGAACTTTGACCAGTGTTGGAGGGTAGTGGGGTAGTGTTGTTGCTAGTTTGCTTGCCCCCTCCCTCTGCCGATTGTGAAGCCCCTCTTGCCCCTTCAGGTGTTCTGTTGTGTTTATTTGGTTTGTGGTACTCCCTTTCCAATGAGGAGGGGTGTTGGGAGTCCGCCACCGAGTTCAGGGGTTGAACTCGGTGGTGTGCTTGTGTCGCCACCTGATTGGTGGTGGTGGTGACGCACCACCTCACTCTAGGTGAGTGGGGTGGTGGGTGTGCAGAGTGTTGCCCGGTGGGGCCACCATGCACACCAGCACCACATGAGCCACAAGGTGGTTACTGTGGTGCAGTGCACAGGTTGAGCAGCCTGTGCACTCGTCACCACCAAAGGTCAGCCGGGTCTGCCTTTGTGTAGTACACTTTGCGCTGAATCGCTGTCGAGTACACTTAGCCACTATTGTTGTGTCCATAACATGTGTTTGTAATGAACCAGAGTTTATCGCGTAGTTCTTTCGCCGGTCTCTCGTATTACCTCAAGTTAGCTGAGTTGGTTAGACCCGCGTTTTTATGTGTTCTTGCCCCCTCCTGCAGCAGCCCTCCAGGCAACAACCTGTTTTTACATTTTTTGGATTTTACGATTTTATTCACGAGGTAGTATTTAAAAAGACGCGTCACCAATGTATAAATTAAGGTCCCAACTATATAATGCCATATTCCTTTCACACATAAACTGCTTCATTATCGTCTGGGGATCAACCAAAAATAAATATATGAAGCCAATACAAACGTCAATGAATACAATGTTACGAGTAACATACTTTAGAAGTAGATAATACCATATTTGGATTGGCACAGAAGTTCTATTTAAAGAATTAAATAAATTAAATATTCGCGAAATGTTCTGTCAACGCGCGATAGAATTCGCATTTCAAAATAAATATATCTTAATATTGTGTGCCTCACAAAGGCTACAACGCACACCTAACTCAATAACATATATTATTCCTCCCACTAAATATAAATCTAAAGAAGTTGAACTTACTTGTATGGTTTCTAACTTACTTAATATTTTCAAATTGGAAATGAATAGCAACTCATATATCATTCATAAAAATATTGTGAAAAACGCGCTCAAAAATAAATCACTCTTTATTATCCGTGGTAGACAACAAAACTAAATTAAGAATGACATGTTTTAAATATTATAGATTCTTACTTACAAATTTAATAAGTGTAACTTAAACTCGAGGCCTGATTCAATCCTTATTTAGTATTTAAGTCTTTCCTTCTGAGATCATTTAGGAATTTGATTATTTGGATACGATGAATGACTTGATATTGTCTTGTCTAAATTGGATCTCAGAATCCTCGATTACTGTATTGTAGTTCATAAAGAATCAGTGAGCAGATGTATCTCTTTCCTTGCAAGATGCCTTGATGTTGTGGAAAAGAATGAATTTACTAATTGATTGATTTTGTTAGATCTATATCGTTTTTCTCACCAAGTGCTACCAAACTTTGTCGACCATTAGAAAGTGCCCCTCACATATTGCAAATGCAGTTGAAGGGGCACTAAAGGCGCCTTCTTTTCTATTCACCATGTTTGATCAGACAATAAAATAAAAATAAAAAATAGATCAATCATGGTTGTTATATGAAATGTGGTTGTGTGAAATTGAAATGTTGTAAATGAAACCACATTTATACTAAATTTAAATTGAAATAACAAATTTAGAATTTATTCTAATCCAAATACTGAGAGAAAAGTTTGTAACAAATATAAAAAATTAAAAAGAATATGTTGTCAAGAAATGATAAAAATAAATTATTCTCAAAAAGAGATACACTAAATATTTTACACATTTTTTAATTTTTGTATTATAATGGATTTTTTTCAAATTTGTAAGCTCGCTTCTCACTTTGAATATGTTCATCATTAATGAGCTCAAAAATAGTATAAAACTATTGTATTTAAAAAATCAGTGACCCACTCACCTTTGCAGTAGATCCGCATGTTAAATCGTTCTGGGGAGTTGTAACTTCAACATAAACAATTTGAGGTGGTGACCCTGTGGTAACTTTCCCAGAAACTCTAATGATGCCAACTGTGTCATTTGACCCTGAATATCGCGCTTGTTTTGTTGGTGAAGCAAGAGTTGCTGATGACCTTGGTGTTGCAGGTGGCGCTGGTGTTGCAGAAGGCTTCGCTGTGGGGTGCAAACTTGGCATTTTTCTGCCCATCAATATCGCGTGTGTTGAAACGTTCTGAGATGATAATTGTGTTTCCTGTTTCATCGTCGCTTGTTCTGTTCTTGCCATTTCGTTGAAGTTGATTATTCTTTGTGTTGTGCACATTGGAAACACAAAAGCCATCGAAGCCCAAAAGAAAATAATGCTTAGGTCGATCATGTCTTGGTGGTATCTAAAATCTTTTAAAATAAGATAAATTTTGATTTGACCGTGGAATAAATTTAATCAAACCCAAATCTTACTGAGGCGAATCTTTGTCTTAGTAATTTTGATTAATTACGATTTTCTTTTTAAAAAATCATAACTTATGTTCAGTAAATCGTAGACACTTGGCAGTTGATAAATTAAAGGTAATTGGGGTAAGTCACAATAACATCTGTAATGGCCATATGCACCAACGTTAACCCACGGTAAAGATGGCGCAATCTTTAGATTTACCCTGAATTTCGATGCACCAACACAAGATAGCACTACCCAGCAGTTAATCTGGGGTAAACTAAAAGTTAGCTGGCCGATTTTGGCCGGTTAACACTTTTGCCGACAGCATCGGAATGATCACGATGCAGCCAAATGACATCTCTACGGGATTGTTGGGATCATCCTGATGCTGCACTTTGCCGACTTTTTTAATCTCCCAGCGAATCACCTTGTCATGGGTCCGACACCATCGGAATCTCATTTTCACGGCCTTTCCAAGTGTGTCGGACCCATGATTATGTGATCACTGTGTCGCCATCTGGTGGCCACAAACTGATGCGGGGAGGCCAAAATGCGCAAGTGCAGAAAAAAGAGAAACCAAAAATGGCCGATCACATAAAAACGACTCGAAAACGTGGTTAATCTGCGCCAAATTTGCCGGATTTGTTGCGGAATTTGCCAGATGAAGAGCTGGATGATCCTGGGGATAGTGCTACAAATGTGTCGGGGTCATCCAGCAGTGAATTTTTGTCGGAACTGGACAGTTCTGATGAAGAAAGTGACAGTGAAAGTGCTCATTCTTGTGATGCCAGCTTTGCATCACTTCACTTGTGGCGTTTGGCCAGAGTTGATGATCCGGCCTATACAGCATTTCCATTCCAGGGGAGTCCGAGTCCAACCAGCATCATCACCGATAAGTTAAGTGCGGACTTGGACCCCCTGGAGCTGTTTGCCAGACGCTATTGTGAAGGACATAGTCAAAGAGTCCAACAGGTATGCTGGCCAGCAGTTGGCCAGCATGACCCTCACCCACAAATCTCGGTTCCGGCAGTGGTGCGACATGGCTGCTGATGACTTCTGGGTATGGCTGGCCCTCATCATCCAGCAGGGGGTAATCAAAAAGCCCACTGTGGAGAGCTACTGGTCCAGCTGTGAGCAGATGGAGACCCCCTTCTTCCGGCGCTACATGCAGGAGTGCCGGTTCAGCATGCTCACCCGATTTATGCATTTTGTCGACAATGTGGCCATCCAGCAGGAGAAGGACACCCACCCCTGCTGGAAGCTCCGGAAGATCTGGTCCATCTATGCTGGTATGTGGAAGCATTTCGAACTGCCTACAGCCCAGGTCAGACAGTTTCGATTGATGAGTCTCCTGCACAAGGGCAACCTGGGCTGGAAGAAGTTCATGCCCCTGAAACGTGCCCGGTTTGGCATCAAGTTTTTTATGCTTTGTGAGGCCAGCACCGGATATGTCTGGACCTCAATCATCTATACTGGCAAAGGCATGGCTCTGGGCGAAAAATATTTGAAGGAGCCCCAGACAGTTCAAGTTGTCATGAACTTGCTGGACCCACTGCTGGACAGCCGACAACTACTACATGTCCCCCTACTTGGCCAACCTGCTGCTGACCCAGAAGTCCGACTCATTTGGCACTGTCTGGATCAACAGGAAGGACATGCCACCTGAAATGAAGGCCAAAAAACTGAAGAAGGGTGAGCTGGTGGCCTACACCCAGGGCAAGGTGCACACAATCAAGTGGCAGGACAACAAGGATATCCACCTGCTGACCACCATCCCGGATGGCACCTTTGGACACATAGTGTCGGGGTGCGATTATGACTAACCCAAATGTTGTCCTGGACTACAACAACACCATGTGTGGAGTGGATCGTGCTGACCAGTGCCTGACCTACTATGACTTGGCCCAGAAGGGAAGTCTCATCTTTTACAAAAAGATCTTCCGGCACCTGGGCGACCAGGCTATCTTCAATGCTTTCATCATCCAGCAACAGCTTGGTGGGCCAGCTAAGAGGATGCTGGATTTTCGACTGGCACTGGTGCAATCAATCTTACTGACCCATTTTCACTGTGACAGCCAGCAAGCTTTCCGGCCAGGCTGCCCATCTAGCAGCACCCGTCCAGCACGTCTGCTGGAGCAACACTTTGCCAGGCATGTTCCGGCAACCAAGTGGAACCCCCAACCATCAGGAAGGTGTATTGTGTGCAGCTCAAAGACAAACGACAAAGGAAAGATAATCAGAAAATAATCTCGATTTTACTGTCCAACATGTGATGTCGGATTATGTATCGATCTGTGCTTTGAGCTGTACCACACCCGGACCAGCTTTTCTTTTATCTTTCGAAATTGCCAACTGTCAAGTCTCTAGGACTTCCGGATGATAAGTTATGATATTTTTTCTCCAAAATAGTGACTTTTCAAAATTAATTCGCCATACAGCTGTCTCTTTAAATAATTTAATTCGCCAGCGAAAGGGTTAACTCGCTATGTCGTGGTTTCCAAGATGGCGGAATGATTTCTGAATTCTAGCAGTGGAGCTTTGAACACGAATAAATATTCTGGAAAGACATTTGGAAGCTAAACGATAATTAACCTTTTTTCATTCTTACGAAGCAAACAAAATAAGATAATTAATCATTACCCTAAGAGTTGGAGCAAACATAAGAGTTGGCATGAGCCAAATTAGGCTACCCTACAGGTCTAGGCTATATTCTAAACATTGATCATGCCAAGTTATTCCTGTGATCGCAGGTTTCATTGCTGTCTGAGTGAAACTGTCAGAATTTTTCGAGCGAGAGAAATTCTTATGCCCTTCTTTCTTTGGAATGGAAATAAATCGTGGCCCGTGCCTGTACGATATCATGTAAGCATACAGTTTGTGGACATGTACTTGTTATTTTTTTTGTCTACGGTCCATTTACAGCATACAGTTTGTGGACGTTCATGTGCATGTACAGGTTGACGTTGTGGACTAGTCATTTGTTGACTACAGTTATTGATTGTCATTTGTGGAATACGCGTACATGTCATATGGCAACATAAACCTCTATGTGAATGACACAATATTGTACATTGTTTTCACATAAATTGCGCATGCCAATAAGAAGTGACAGAGTTCCACTTCCTGTTTGTCCATAAATTGAGAAAAGTGCTTGTTATGTTGAGTGACTGGGGCTGTGAAGCTCTAAATCCCACCACTAGATAGCGGGCCCAGTAAGTTTTAATGACAAATAATGTGATCTGTATAGGGGAATACAAGTGTGTTTCCCCAGTTGATTTGACTTTGATGTTTCGACCCCTTAACATTATTTAAACTAAGAAGTAAAACACTCGTTTTAAAGATCTAGGTCTCCTCTACGTTTTAAGCTCTTAACTGAGCAGATCTGAGTTCACTTCCTGTCCAGGGCCAGTGAGGCTAGGTGCACTCTTCCCAAGTGGGCCTAGTAGTAACAGTGTCTTGCAGGACTCCCTGCCACTTCCTGTCCAGGGCCAGTGAGGCTAGGTGTGCCCTTTCTAAAGGGGGCCTAGTAGTAACAGTGTCTTGCAGGACTTCCTGCCACTTCCTGTCCAGGGCCAGTGAGGCTAGGTACATCCTTCCCAAGGGGGCCTAGTAGTAACAGTGTCTTGCAGGACTCCCTGCCACTTCCTGTCCAGGGCCAGTGAGGCTAGGTGCGCCCTTTCTAAAGGGGGCCTAGTAGTAACAGTGTCTTGCAGGACTTCCTGCCACTTCCTGTCCAGGGCCAGTGAGGTTAGGTACACCTTCCAAAGGGGACCTAGTAGTAACAGTGTCTTGCAGGAGCTCCCTGCCACTTCCTGTTTAGGGCCAGTGAGCCTAGGTTCTCCCTCCAGACGAGGGTGCCTAGTAGTAACAGTGTCATTGCAGGAGTTCCCTTACTACTTCCTGTTCCATGTAGAGAGAGAGAAAGAGAGTTTAACCCTTTAACCTCACTCATGATATGGTCAACTTTATGTGATCCAGGCCCAATCTGGCATCGCTGGATTGATGCCGGAGCCACAACTTCAGCGTGTTGTACCAGAAGAACAAGGCCACCAACTGAAAGCTACTGGACAATCTTCTGGACGACCCCCTCCTTCCAGCACCTCATGCTAGAGTCATGATTCCTGCATTTATCCTGAGCTGTCGGATTGGTGCTGGAGCTGTGCTGTCAGCAATTTTATTTTATGATCACCTCTGGATTTATTTTACAGCTATAGTGGTTACCTTTCCAAATCACTAACTGTCATGTGTCCACAACTTCCTGTTCACAAAATATGATTTTTTAAATAAGAATTCGAATTAATTCAAAATCAAATGGCCGGTGGGATGTGGGCCTGGGGAAATCAATTGGCTGGTTAAAGGGTTAATCGCCTAGCCAACGATTAATTTAGAACCAATTCAGTGTATCTCATTCCCTGCCAAGCGAGTTTGCTTTTTTATTCTTCAAAAGGAGCTGGTGGACACCCCCAATACACGTGTTATCAAATTATGTACTAGCGGATACCCTGCTTCAACATTTGTAAGATGTAACTCGATTGTAAAATATACACTTGAAACCTCGACACACAATTGTGACCCCCGAAATAAGCACTTTTTGAATGAAACAACTAAATCTACTCATTTTCACACTTTTTGTTGTCTCCTTTTTAAATTCACTAAGTACAACATAAAAATACGTGACAATACACATTTACATTTAACCCAAAGTTTGCACTATCTTGTGGATAACTTTACTCTGAGTTAATGGATGTTGGTGCATATGGCCGTAAAACGGATCAAAAGGGATCATACAATATAATTGCTGGCAGCACAGCTCCAACAATGAAGAATGGGTGCAAGAATTGTGACTACTGCTGTAGTCACAATTCTTGCACCCATTCTTTGGAAGGAGGGGGTAATCTAGAATTTAGTCCAGGATAACACTGGTGGAGACCCACAACTTTCAGCACCACATTCCAGAGTCACAGCTCTATCACTCATCCAGAAATTCCAGATTGGGCCTAAAAGGTGTGACCAGTTTTGGTTTCAGCCAATCTGCCTTCCAGTTCCTATCTGATGCACACTTTTCACACATGCAGACACTTTCATGATATCCAGGGGGTCCGAGCCAACACTAATTATCCTTTCTGGATGCAAAAAATCGGAATGCTGGATGGCCATCCATGGCTTCGTTGAAATTAATAAAAAGGTCATGCAAATCCTTTGTTGGAAACGATTGGAATGCTGCTTGCATGCAGGGAAGATTCATCGATTCACACATGTCGGCATGGATGAGCTGGCCAGGCCTCCTGGCCCGTGTCAACTTCATGTGGAAGGGGAAGGCCGCCAACTTGCCCTGTGCACATGCATGGCAATTGCATCCACACTCTGCAGCACCGGAAGTGGAAATCCACCCAAGTCCAGTGGCCAACCTCTCCTTCATCAGCCACTGGATGGTGGCAGCATCCAGATGCCCGAATCGACAGTGCCACAACTGCAAGGTGGACACCACATGAGCAACATGGTGCTGCTCCGGCACGATGGGAGCAGACGGCTGCTGGTGGTGTCCAGCTGGCCAGCATCGAGCCAATACAAATTGGTGGGATTTGTGCTGTGCCCATTCAGCACCAGGCGACCACCCGAAGTCGAGATGGTGCGGGAGTCCCTGCTGAAGAGGACATCCAGGCCAGTAGCCATCAGCAGGCGCACTGAGAGCAGGCCTACCCCCATCTTGGGCATGTGGAGGGCTCCATTGAGCTCCAAGCGACTGGTGCCACCATCGGGGAGAACACAGGTCAAGTTCACCTGGCCCTCACCAGAGGCATCCAGCTGTGTGTGGTCTGCCGGCACCATCGGGCACTTAGGAGCCGAGCAGAGGTACCAGAACCGTCGCGCATCCGGCATCATGTGACTAGAGGCACCAGAATCGATGCATCATTGATTGGGCCTCATGCCACCCAGACTGTCCATTGAAGAGGTGCCACAGTCAGAGCTGGTGCCTGCCAGGTGGTCAACCACCCCAGTGGTGGTCACCAACCTGGCCAGGTGGTCAACCACCCCAGTGGTGGTCACCAACCCGGCCAGATGGTCAACCACCCCAGTTGGAGTCACCAACCTGGCCACTCCAACTGTGAAGTGGCTGGAGGTCTGGTTCGACTGCTGCTGTGGCTGCTGCTGCTGCTGGCCTTGCTGTGGGGTGGCTCCACCAGAGCCACCTGAGCGATGATGACATCCAGCTCTGGACAAAGCACCAGGCTGCAGGTTGGGGCAGAACACCTGCAGGTGGTCTCATTGACCACAGTTCAAGCAGAAGTGGGTCTCCACCACTGGAGCACCTCCTCCTTGGCCAGCTTTAGCAGCACCTGTGCCACCATGGTGCTTGGGATGACTACTATTTTTCCTGTTGGCCATGTCTCCGGTAGCAGCATTCTTGGGGCAACCGGTTGGCTCTGCCCAGGCTTGGCTTTCCCGAGTTTATTTTTGGTACTGCACAACAGGGGGACACACCCCTCTGAACTTGTGTGGTCACCTTTCTGGTAAGCAATCTTTGCCAACACAAGTCTGGCACCCAACACAAGACCAGATCCAAATAAAACTGTCTGGAGAAACAAGTAAAAATAAAAATTTCCAAATAGAGTGGAAACCCAAAGTCTGACCCAACTTTCTGAAAAAATGGTCCAGTAGCTTTGACCCAACTCTACAGAAAGTAGAATGGTCCACAATTATCAGTCCCAATTTTAATAATAAAATGGTCCAGAAGCTTTGACCCAACTCTACAGAAAGTAGAATGGTCCACAATTATCAGTCCCAATTTTAATAATAAAATGGTCCACGATAATCAGTCCCAATTCTACTTTTACAAATAGAAAAGGCCACAATTATCAGTCCCAATTTTAGTAATAAAATGGTCCACGATAATCAGTCCCAATTCTACTTTTACAAATAGAAAAGGCCACAGATGTTGGTCCAAATTCTGTACACAGAAAAGGTGTGTTATATGTGTGATGGTTGCACAGGTTGCATTGAGATGGGCAACCTGTGCAGTACACCACAGGAGACACAAAATGTCTCCTGTGGTGTAGGTGTGCATGGTGGCCCCCATGGGCCACACCATGCACCCCCCGTCACCTTGCTCATGAGAGCGAGGTGACACACCAGCACACGCCGCCAATCAGGTGGCGACACACAGTTGGCTCACCACCGAGTCGACCATTGGACTTGGTGACAAGTGAGCACAACTCACTCGAGGTGTGATTCCTCTAACATAGTTTTTTCGTTTGACATTTGACATTTAGCGTATGATGTTTGGCCTTCCAAATAGGTTAGAAAAAAAATGTAAATGTCTAACTTTGTTGGATTAAAAATGTGGCTTAAAAATTACTTACCTTTCAAGATGAATATAAATACATTCCAATTAAATTTAGCAATTGTGAAATATCTTCTGTTTGTAACCGACCTTTAGCAACATACCATTTAAATCTAATTTATAGAAAAGGTCTTCTAGATGATGAAAAGTTGAACTAATGCAAAATATATTTTCGCTCACTGGACCAACAGCAAAGTGATGAAGCTGCTATTGCTGTTTGTCACTTAATATGCTTTTATACTTAATTAGAATGGCATATTATGTTTCTGCAAATAAGGCCAACAAATATGCTCTACACTTTAGGATTATATTATTTCTTCGTTAAAGGATTTGGTTTCATCTAAGATAATATAATTGTAACTCTCTAGCTTGGCCACTTTGATTATAAAATTGAGTGTTAAATTTGCCTTACTAGAGAGGACAGCTCGGAATTTGAATTTATCTTTCTGTTGAAAACTCAGCGAAGACTTCATCAAGATCACAACACTTTTTTTTTTTTTTAATTCACAGAAGTGACGGATCACAACAGGAAGATTCTGTACCCCTCTCAGAGCTTAGGCTCTATGTGAGAGGCACATTTTCACCAGTACCCCGAGCCAAAGCCCGTGCCGGGAATCAAACCCGGGACCGCCGAACCGCAGTCCGTCATAAACCAACTGCGCCACGACGGGTCGTACTTTCATAGATCTTAGCACAAATCAATGAAATTAGAATTCAGCAAACTCTATGACTTTATTTTCTTGTTATAAAATAAGCCACTACCAAAGGCAAATTTAAAATGGGAAACTCTAGTTCCACATAAACTGATCTGGTCAGAAGGGCTTTACTGGTTATTTGAACATTTTATAACTGGATACTTTAATACTTATATACAAGTTGGAACTGGAGCTGGAATTCTGCTTTTAGGTTCTTGGAGCTTGGTTAGAGAGGCCATACACTTCTTTGTAATTGGAGCTTGGTTAGAGAGGCCATACACTTCTTTGTAATTGGAGCTTGGTTAGAGAGGCTATCCACTTTTTTGTTATTGTAGCTTTTTCCCTAATCCCATTTTTGTTAGACTTATGGGGCCTGTTGTGCTTGTAACAACCTGGGAACTAGAAACAGCTCCTCCCAGGTACGCCACTTGCGCCCAGAAAGGGGCACTTACTTAAAACCAGGGAGAGAACAC
>JAQGBY010004561.1:0-16352 GCA_034698785.1 Mycogona germanica | reverse complement strand
TATCATAGTAGATCGGATGAGTGGTTTAGTAATCCATAAGTAACAAACAGACATACAGACAAACATACAGACAAACAGAAATTGATTTTTATATATATAGATAAAATGTAGAGTGATCAAACAAAATAACTAATACAGTTTTTGTTTGAAGGTATCTCTTTTGGTTGAGAATTGCATTCACGGATACGATTTCGCCATTGATAGATTGAATGAGAGCAGCGATAGTTCAACTATTAATCTTACAAGCCCCATTGAATGGAACTAGTAAAAAGAAAATAATTGACTTAAAAAAATATAAAAATTGATAAGTGACACGGTCTTGATAATCTAGTAAAATACGTAAAAAATTGCGAATTGTCGTTCATTGTCCAATCTCACCCATCACACAAAACAGGACAAAATAATTGCGTCGGTTCAACGACCTGATTACTTTTTTCGTTAATCAGAAAAGTCAAAAGGAACGAAACGCAAATAGGCTTAGCAATGACAAACACGATTTCATTTATCCTCGTCCAAAAAGGCGATATAACCACAAATGTGACAGTAAACGGGCAGAGCTCATTAAACTTAATAGTTGGAGATGACAGAAACACACAACGCGGTGGTTGAGACGACGAGTGCGGGAATTATCGGGACAGAGAGAGAGGGAGGGAGCGATACGAAAAACTCGAATAAAATTGAGACCGTGCCACAAAATGTAAGGTCTGTTAGTGGGCGCGTCGTTATTATGGATGTGTTTGGGAGGAGAGCACCCGCGATTAGTGTCACGTCGAGGGGGCGTCGTGAATTTCTAGTCGATTTTCTTGTCACAAATAAACCGCAACGACAACGCGCTGCATGCGCCAGGGACGAGCGACGACAGCTCCTTTTATTTCCCTTTCTTTCGCATCTGTGTGCATACATAAGCCGGAGATTAATTGCCACTTCGAGTAATAAATGTTCGGTTTCTGGTGTGCGGGATTAGGAGTGTTCTCTCATATATATATACGCGTTCGGTAGGTGTCTATCTATGAGGCCGGCACACATTATTTCACTGGATCCTCCTGAAACCTCCGCACCAATTGATCTACGAGTATCGATGGATGTTAGGAACGACATCGTCCGATTTTTGAAACCAAGATGATCAGATTACATGCGTATCCTGAAATAACAATATCGATAAGAAAAAGGTCCGTGCATCACTGGCGAATGGAACCCATATTGTGGACTTTACGTGTTTTTAATGTAAGGTGTGATTTGTACAATAACATAAGATTCCCTTCTATCAAATACAGTGTGCATCGAAAGCTTTTTACTATAGATTAGATGCATGCAGATAATAATATCCAATTGGTATAAAAACAGTTTAAAAATACATATGTTTGCATTTTTCTAACTTATTAATTACTTATAAGAAAAATATGCTGCCTGCTTAGATCATATTATAAACTAATTTTTGACACAATGAAGAATCTAATGTAGATTTGCTTCGAAAGACAAGCATGGCATTAAAGTCTTCGAGAAAAGAAACGCCGAAAAATTGGTAACGAAATTTTTAATTTCTTCAAATTTATTGTAGGGTTTTGACGAAAGTGTGGTTGCGATCAATTTGCGAAACATAATGACTAATATGTTTCGTAAATTTTCTGTCGTTGTGTACATTTCTGAGTTTCGCCAACTCAAAAGTCGTCGTTCTCCTTTTTTTTAATTTTTGACAAACTCGACAAATAATAATTTAGTATTAATATTACGTATAATTTTGTTCGTAAACTAAATTAATGGATGCCAATTAACCTGAATGCACACAATAGCATAACACAATTGTTTTCCGAGCATTTTATGCATTTTGTCATACAGAACAAGTTTGCCAAAGATTTTCATTGAACTGTTGATCGGCAACGATAAGGATTAGCGAAAAGGATATTCATATCAGTTTGATCGGTTAAGTGGGATAAGTATCAGCCCAGTCTTATTTGTGGATGTTAGAAACAATAGTGATATCTTCCATTTGTTGTGATAAAACTGAGTATTGCTGGTCTTAGGAGAATATAGATATACACGAAAGCATACTTACTGGAGATCTGCGTTGAGCTTTGGGTCGGGAAAACGAAATATGGGCGAGCATATTGAGAGTCGTATTCTGCCGAGTGTAATGAAAAGCAATGGCATTTAAAAACGGGAAATTCGTGCCTTGTGCATCTGCAAAGTTATTCGTGGATCATGGAAGTAATTCTTGAATCAACATACTTAATTCTAAATGTATAGCAAGACGTTCAGTCATTGGACCCATTCATTCAGCTCATTCATGCAATATTTTATCATTACACATGAAGCATGTAGTAGATGCAGTGTAGAAACATTTCATAATTACTGCTAAAGTATTTTAATTCAATATACGATTTGAATTAAATCAAATTGAAATATCGAAATGAATGGTAAAGAAAACATTTCGATCGATGAAAAATTGCGAGTTAGAGTATTTTTTTTCGATCAGAAAATATTGGGCGGTATTTTGACAGCACACAGCACGACTGTACAGTACATATGCAAACGTCACCAAACAGAACGACAAAACATACAGGCAGATCAGGAATTCCCACGGATATCGGACAACCATGAAGTGTTGCATGCGCTCCACTCGACAGCGGCCATTCTTCGAGTGTCGCGGCGGTCTGACATTCATGTTCACACCCCGCATGATGATGGCGTTACAATAATAGGGGCTACTTTTTTTTGCGCAGACAGACTTCGCTGTCAATATTTGATCAGCGACTCGTTTTGACTTCCGACAAGTCTGGAAAAAAATCCCTGATATTTTCTTATTATATTTGGAACGACAATTTACGCTTTGAATGTAGGGGCCACGCTACTTACACATGTATAAGCAGTGTGGCCCGACAGGTCTGATTTCAACCATGTCAAGTACCGAAAACGTTGTATCAGATATATTGGGTCAACCGGCTAATAGAATAGCACCGATTGAACCAAAATCTCCGAACGAAAACGTTTTGAAAAAGCATGATATCTCATTTTTTTTTCTTCTTCTAAATATGGTGTTACTGTAAAAACACAGATTTGTTGCAGATTACTTGGACCAGTTTTGATTCCAGCGGCTCCAAATCCACAGTATATTGTGTCGTCCTTCCAAATGATTGTTTTGTCATAAGAGAACAAGCACGGGGCAGAGCCGTGGAATCATATGACGAAGGTAAAGGGTGATTGATGTCTTTTAACTTATGTTTCACAAAACACAGTTTATTAAATATTTTATTCATGGAGCTTCGTCAGCGCGTTGTCGATTTTCCAAGGCTCTGTCCCGCGCTTGTTCTCGTATGCTTAAACATGTTATTTTATCGTCGACTTTTTACATATTTTTCGTGTATGGTTGTTTTAAGGTGCTGCCTGTAATAGCCATCACTCGATTCACATGCCGTATTGATTGTTTTATGTTGTTCCTTACACAGTGTAGTACATTTGCACGCACGTCGAGTCTTTCAATCTGTATCGTCTTCATCTTATCTTCCGTACTGGGCATTAATAGAGACCAACTGATCTCAAATCGAGTCTTTACGAATGCAAGTAGTACGATTGTGCTCTAGGTCATCTGCCCTCTTTGTTTCTGAGATGCAAAACCTGCGACCCGACCCCAGGTCGTTGCCAACATTTTAGCCGCAGTTTGTATTCCTTTCGATTTTTAGGACGCGTGCAGACGTGCAAATTCAGGCTCTCGAGCGCGAACGAGGCATTATTAATAATGGCGTCCGGGCATAGAAACTGCTGTAGAGTTATATAAACGATGGCAAGATAAACTATATCTGGAGCAAACGTACAGGTCCGCCTATCTACCCGAACGCATGTAAAGTAGCGGTTGGGGAATCGTCGTTTGGAAAATGGCGGGCCATCACGCGATTCCTCAGTTTCTCCGTGTATTGTTCCAAACCCCCCCCACACACACACAACCGCGAAAAGCTGTTGGCGCCATAGCCAAAAACAAAAACTCGGTCGCAATTGAACAAACTGCACGCATATTCCTCTTAAGACCTGCACTGCAATAAAACTGTATGTCGCAATACATTCCTCAAATTAACAAATATTATACTTTTTGTTCAAACTCTTTTGTCAAACTAAACGGAAGGAAAATCGAATTTCATTACCAGTAAATCGCATTGATGCAAAAACGTCGCCGCACAAAGAAATGCATAATCCACTGTAACTGTCAAGACAAGTTAAAAATATTTCACATTATTTATGTCCACCATAAAATCTCCTTAGTGTTAAATAAGACGACTCGTCGTGGCCCAGTTGGTTTAGCGACTGACTGTGGTTTCGGCGGTCCCGGGTTCGATTCCCGGCGCGTTATACGTTTATACCGTTTGCGTTGTTATAGTTAAAAAATGCAAACTTCTTAGTACAGATATATTTATAAGATTATAAGATGAGCAATCACCGGTGAACCTCCTTAGGAAACATTTTAATAATAAATTGCGGCGGCCATTTTGAATTAGTATTTTTCATACATCGTATTGGTCCATTAAATTGATTTCAAACCTAGAATGGCAGGAACGATAGAAGACAAGTACAGTTTCGAAATTTAAATAATACAGATTTATTATTATTTTAATTTAACTGATCTGTTAGTCTAAGTAAAACTGAGTTAATTTTCTTAATTTTCCCCAACGTAAATTAACAGTTTAAAATGTTAATGTTTCACTTCTTTGGTATATACACGCGCAGCAATCGGAGTGTTGCCACACGGCGCGCACCTAGTATGAATAATTGATAACTCATTAGTGGTACGCGAGAGCTTTGACCGACATTTTGCTTCATGTTTTGGCTGCTACTACATAAACCCAATTATAAATAACTACAGTGGTTGTCGAACTGAAACATTCACATGCAAACGGCTTAAACGATGTAGGCGTACTCCTGCAAACAGTTCCATGTCTATTTTCCCGCTATTTCGCACGAAACAGATCGTGGTGTTGCGAAGGCGATCCTGGCAGCACTCACATAAATAAACCGTGCGTATGAATTTTTGCGATACTGCTTTCCCCCGAATGGATTTCAACTGGCCGGGTCAGTACCTGCAATGCTAAGGCTAAATGAAATATTGGAGCAGTTCGAATTTTTGCCGCCAGGTGATTTAAATTAAATTCACAGGGTACAGTACATTTGAAATTTAATTTAGAAGTAGGTTACAATCATAGTGAATTTTAATTTATTTTGCTCTTAGGAGGTGCGAGCTTTTCTAAATACGCTTTGTTATATAAATCTTACAGATTTGGGAATAAAAAATCTTTCATTCCTGACGTTCACTTTCTTCACGCTTTCATGAACTTTTTTGTCCAGGGATTCGTCTCGCGAAATATAAATAATAAAAAAATGTGCAGATTTATTAATATAATTGTTTCACCTGTATCAACAAGTGTTTCACCTGTAGGCAACGCTGATGTAAATTTTCATTAAAAAAATGTTTTTCATTAAAATTTCATTAAAAAATGGTGAGAACACGTCCTCTCCCAACAAAAATCTCTCAATCCCTACACTGCCACTTCGCAATCCCCTCAAACAGAAGCTGTTCTCCAATGAGTTCGCGTGTATTTGAAGGCAACTTTTGGTAAATTTTAAACCCACATGCAGAATAACATATTTTTTTCTTTCTTTCTGGCAAATTCGACATTCGTCGTTATTTATGGGTTCCCTTGGCGATGCAGCGGCGAGGCCTGAACAAATCGTGGAAGCTATTAGCTATTAGAGCGTGCATGCGAGCATGCTTTCGCGATTTCAAATAAGCCCTCATGCGATCAGTCTACGTTTTCTATACAAGTCCTGTGTGTACGAACCGAATCCAGCTTAATGATTTATAAGAATAGAACCCAGATTCCCAAATGACGTACGTCCCAATATCGATAGTTGTGTTTTTTCCTAACTAAGGGGGTCGAAGTTGGAATCAATATTTAATCAATATCAAAGATTAAAACATGATCGTAATATTAATAATAGTAGGATAAACACACGGAGGATGAACGTTAGCGGCTGAACAATATTGCGGATTTATTCATCTCATAGCATCATACTCTGAATAGTACTAGTCTTTAAGAATGAGGTATTTACTTTTTTAACCTTTGGGCAAACCCTCTATCATTTAAGACTAATAACATATTTCATTATTGAGATTTATCACTTTGAATTTTAACGAGACAAAACAGCCAATCGCTGAAGTATATAAAGTGCGCGTTCAGCGATTGAAAATGTCTGAAAATATAGTAGCTTGTTGCTTAGGAAAATAAATTCAATGCAATATTTATCATTTTTGCTGGTATTTTGTTATTAATGGAATCAATGCACACAAAGGAAATATTTATTCAAGTATAACCATTTTGTTATTGGTACACAAGCTGATACATGTGACTGCACTCTAATTTTTACGTTCCTCTTTGGCTCATCTCAAACCTTGCATTTCTGATTTCGCGATTACGCTTCACATCGATACGGAAAACGAGGTTTCGGTCGGTTGCGCCGCCGTAGGACATCCATCAACGATTGAGGGTTAACATGTATGCCTCTAATATCATATATAGGGGGCGGTGGTGGTGGTGGCCCCGTGGAGGTGCAAGCGGTAGTTTGAGAAAGTTCGCCTCTGACGTCTGGCAGAGATCGGATTTTGCTCACAGGAGAGTCGGGCGGGGGGGGGGGGCGTTGGGTATATCCGCGCCATCGCATCGAATGTTATGGCTCAAGGCTGTTGCTGGGTATGATGATGTACGAGATGTGTAATCGAAAAATGGATATGGGGGAAAATGGGTACCTGAACTACATATGCCATACCCTCCCTGCTAAACCTTCGTATTCAATTGTACGGATGCAGCGCTTTATCACTAGGTGGCTTCGTCCTCTGGTCGATACAGCGGCAGGTTGCAATTGTCGACGGCTTTGAAGTGTAGTCTTCAGGGTTGAATTGAAATATTTAAATAGAGAAAGTTCGCAAAAACATGCATAACGATAGTACAAACGGTCCTTCTCGCGCTATTTGTTAAGTTGGTCCACCAGCGTTTCCGCTCAGTAACGCACGGAATGGGCGACCTGGTAACTTCTCCTGGCCTAGGATTGCTACCTAGGCAGGGGATCTTTAAGGTATACCTGATATCTTACAGGCACGGGTCCCAAGACTTTACTTCCATTCCGAAGGGGTACATAGGAATTTGTCTCACACGAAGAATTCCGGAGGTCTCGACTGAAAATTGAACCCACGTTTTATGATGCATTTAACATTTTATCGAAGCTAGTACATGTTTTTAAAAAATCCTGGCATATTCTATAAACTGTTATTTCCAGGACTGCATGTTCTAAATTATCTAAATGTGCAAAGTTCGCAACACCTTTTAGCGTAGCTAAAGAATCGACTATCCAACCAGCAACACGAAAAAAAAATTATTGCCTCTCGAAAATTTTACCCAGCGAATGCGAATGGTTAAATACAATTTTACATGAAATTTGTTTCTGAGAGCCTACATCCCACTTAAGTATCCGAATATCCATGTTCCAATAATACCATATATCTTGTACGTTCCTCTATTCGAACACTTATTTTGTAGTTCTCTTGAATTTCGCTTTCCAGGAAATTGCGAAAATGGCTTAACCAGTGAAGATCAGTCGCACTGCCTCAACCTTTAAAAAAATGCCCATATCAGCGCTTGCATCGCGGGTATAGGGTTTCATATCTCAGATTGGGTCGTAATAAATAATGCTATATAGCTACCGGAGTATTATTTAACAAATCCGGCTGCAAAGCAAGTCGGGGAAACCGGGCACCAACTTCGCTGATGGTGCCCACTTTGTATGGCGTCTGTCGGTTTCTACACAAGACTTCACAAGGTACAAGGATTATGGAACTATATGGCTGTGTTCGAATATCAAAATTGGATAGAATTGGAGAATGGAATACGTATGGCGGTCGTATTTCACCTATCACACGTAGACCGAACAATAATTTCAAAGTGAATTTGTATCAAAGACATCGTGTAGAGGTCAATCGATATTGCGAGACATTGCAGCGTATAAGGGCGTCGGTATGAGCGCAGCGCTTGAACAGCAGGCGGCGGCGCCCGGTCGCCGTTCAAAACGCTTAATCAACGATCCAAATTAAAGGTAATCGATAGAGCAAATAAAAAGTGAGCTAGTAATTCATGTTGATTTTTTAAAAATCACTGCAGTGTTTTATTGAGATATTTTTCTTATACCTGTACGTGCAACTTATTCGCCAAATTGTAAAATTGAATAACCCTAGCACCACGCTCGTGATCCAATATTTACTGAAGAACCCGGCAACCCCTTACAGTTCACCTTTTTTTAAAGTCGTTCTGTTCGCCAGGTAGATCCGCGGCACATTGGGCACCAGATTTGGTATTTGAATTTAACCAAATGCCCTCATAGAAGCTATCAGGATCACCCAGATCGCTCTAAAAATACTTAGTCAATGACAAATCACTGAGCCACTGGTTTTGTTTCCAACTAGTCATGGATTTTCGAAAGCCAGAAACTAGAGACGACTAGAGCTAGTTTGCTCATTTGAGTAAATCGACCGTACAGATAATGAGTCTGACTCTGCGCATTTCTATTACATTATGGAAGCAGCGCAGACAAAAAAAAACAGGAACTCCGACGATATATAATAGTATACTCGAATATCTATATACATGTATATCTGCATCTCATCTAAAATTCCCATTAATTTTGTAGACAGAAAGAAAATATGTGCTCGGAGTTCACAGGCAGGAGATGGTCGTAAAAAGAAATGCTGAAGAAAAAGAAATGGTTTCTTTATCAGGAATAATACGACCATTTAAGACGAAAATGAAGCCTGATAGTAGCATAAAATATAACTTAAACTGCTTTGGGCGCCTATTTCCTCCTCCCCACATATCCTCCGGTGACCAGAGCCTCAGATTTGGCGAACTAGGACCTAGTAAGGGCGATAATTGAGACCGTCACCTGGCCGATGACAAAATGGTCGCCGCCTAGTGAAAATCGATTAACAGAGAGCTGAGAAACATTTACACGATCTGTATTGCATATTATTTTAACAAAAACCGGTTAAAAGGCGATGAGCGAAGTTTCTGACAAATGGCAACCATGTGCTCGAATGGAATTCAACGAGTTGGTCATTGAAAGTGGCGATTTGAAGCAAACCGAACTGAAACTGAGCTGAACTCAATCCGAAATTTATTGCACAAAACGTTTGCATATGTTTCAATGGAAGCTGGGTGTCGTTACCCGACGAATCTTCGACGCAAAAAAAAATCTTCGGCGCCCTGTAATTGGCTGATTTGGCGACACTCCGAAAGAGAAGTTGGCAACTATCGCCAAATCAGCCAATCACAGGGTGCCGAAGATTTTTCTTCGCGCCGAAGATACGTCTGGAAACAACACACTGGTCTGTGAAAGCGCTGAACTGATGCGCTTTCAAGCGTGATCCCATTGAGACGCACTGAGGATAACACTGCCATATGGATGTCAGGTCTGTTGAGGTGTTTGGCCGCCCTACACGATGAATAAAAAGAACCTTAAACGATGCGGCGACACACCGAATGCATATTTTAGGGCAGCACTTATAGTCACTCGGTTATTATATGCAGTGGGCCCGCCTGTATGTGTATGTGTGCCACACACAGTATGTATCCGAAAGGCAAGCGCGTACATCGACGTATAGCGATATATGAAAGGGAATTGCAAGCATCTGAGCTCATTAATATCTTTGTTGGTGAGCGGCTTTGTCGAGGCGTGCAAAATGCGAAACACGCACATTGTGTTCTACAGATACGACCGGTCGCGTCTAAGAAAAGCGGCCACCGTCTCAACCTTTTTTGCTTAATTATTCTTTGTGTGATACTCCTCGTAATTTCACGGCTTTGTACTGTGCACTCAACAAAATGTGACTACCAAATTGTAAGATCTATTTTCGCTTCAATCGAGAACCCTTTTCAGATGCTGAGGTCAACAAAAAATGTCACTTAAGATGCTGATTAAGTTTTAAGCTTATTGTAGCACCTTGATCTGATTGGAATTTGCGTGCGTTCTAGACATGCAATGCTGAATAGAAGCATTACAAATTACAAATTACTGCTGTACAACGTTGCATAGAATCGTCCGAAACAACTTTTCAATTTCCAAGAGCCAAATACTTAAATAGCCAAATACTTTAATACTTAAAAAGTGCAACCCATTTGAGGATTTAGGAGAAAATTCGAATTTGAAGATGCAAATTCAACCTATTAGAGTACCAACAGAGTACAACCTATTCATACACAACACAAATGCATTGTGCTTGGTCCGACTTTTCGCTTGCATAAATTCGCGCAACGGCTTGCATCTTGAGACCGAATCGATGCAATTGTGCACTTCGCTACAAAAGCATTCAGGTCTGAATAATTGGTTTTCTGAAATGAATCAGATTTCGGATGCCAGATTGGCGAGAGAGAGAAAGAGTCGAGAGCATCGTTCCTTTGTGCAAAATAGGAAAGTCAATTAACAGTTAACGCTAAACTTTCTCTCGAGAATCATGGCAATATAAATAAATATGGAAACGAGGACCATGAAAAATTGCCTGGTTCCTTGAACCTTACAGAAGAAATGAAACGACACTAGTCACGACTACCTAATTTTTAAATACAGTATATATATGATTGTTAAAATGCAAAACTTTTAATTAGGACGAACAATAAGCCAAACGTTTCTGCTCTAAAAAAAAGGTAACATATCATCAATTTAAGACAATTTATTTACTTCAGCTATATTTTTGATCATGCCCAAAAAGGTGACCCAAAAAGGTGACCATTGGCCACTGGAGTGACTTCAAATTGGCTCCCACCAATGACGAACTTTATGAAATAATAGGTCAAATATTCAAAACGAATGGCTTGTCTTGTTGGATCAATAGTACCAGACATTTCAGATGAAGCAGTGTGGACACGGCCGATGAACACCGATAAGGGAACGAACGGGACGCGGAAAGTGGTGAACGCGTCGTCCGCCGACAGCATATTCAACAGCCCGATGAAGCCAATTTACAAGTCAGTCGAACATTACGATCAGACAGAGGAGGGATTGAGAGAGAAAGCCAGCGACAGTGAGCCCGTTGGCGGTGATGGAAGAACTATTGGCCGCAGGTCGGTCTCGTTCCGCATGAGGAACCCAGACAAGTGGACTTCAATTGAATTGGAATCCCCCTCATCATGTTGCGAGAGATCCCCAACTGTCTCTGCCATGCCGACAGCAGCCGACTTGGCACTTGCAGATGGGCGATTGTAAACAAACTATCGATAGTTTGGAATGAGGAATACTCAACATTAAACGGTCCGTATTATACATGCTTTACGAGAAAATAGGTGACGCTTATCTATTCCGAATTAATCCATTTACTAAATTTAGTGTTCTCTTCGAAAGCTGTCCATGCTAATCCAGTGTCCAGCGTCTAATGTGGCTAGAAAATGTAATTTTGCTTCATTTCAGTAAAAATAGACAGCATGCGAATGCCCATTTTACGGAATTCATCGGATTCCATGTGATAATTACGTTGCTGGGCGCCACCACTATCCTTAACGTGCGACGATAGATGAAACAAGCAATGTAACCTCATCATCACATGTGATTTTTGTAGTAGCATCCTGACTTGTCCCTACATTTCCTCGTTAGCTCTTGCCCAGGACAAATTAGCATGCACAGACGACAAACCGTCATGGTCAATCTATTATTTCATTCAATTCATTGACAAATAATCGATGCTTCCTTTGGAAAATGCCAAAGGTAGTATCGATAGTTTCATTCAATAATCTATCACTCATACTTACCAGCACTACCCTACCCACACCCCTGAACCCACCGTCTCTTCATCTCCAGCGACGTGTAACCTGGCGTGTCAAGACGCGAAACCCCTAATGGGCTCACCACTCCATGGACGTGAAGCACGAATTTAACGGAGTGAGTGAGGGAGGGTTGATTGCTGCTGGTAGTTGCCCATCAAAAGAACTTCATCATCCTTGCCCAATAACGATCTGATAATACCCCATTCACATGGGTGGGTTTCAAGCTTTAGAGACGCTAAAATGGTTACACTAGTAAAAATAATAAAATTTACAAATCGAGTGGCATTCAAGCTATTAAAATTCAGTCAAACCTTTGAGCCCACTGACTTAAAAAATGAAAAGCAGCATGACTGCGAATTTTTTTTCAAACAATTAGGCTTGTTGCAATATTGTTGAATTGTGTAATTGATTTTTTCGTAATTAATTTATCGATAGTTTGGAATGAGGATCGTAATTCATTTTATCGATAGTTTGGAATGAGCTGCGTAATTGTAGATAAGGCTCCGTTAAACACGGCAGCGACATAAAACATTTGACCCCGCAACACATAATGTATTCTGCAAACCTTGATATGCAGAGTACATGTGCACTGTATCAGGTCAAAAGATGACATGTATTTATAATGCTAAATTTGGCATATTGAACAGACTGGTTTCCGTACCAAGACCACTGAGAATTATTTCCTCTCAGCCAATTCTTGTTGTGAGAAATATAATGAATATGTCACCAACCCACATAGTTAACGTTGGCAGCCGCTAGGATCGTTGATACATGACTTGCGAGGCATCGAATTTTCACTGTCTCAGGAATGATGGAAGACGTGACCGTCGCCTGTGCGAAACGGCACAAAAACAAACTCTAATCAAAATTGATTAAGTGCCTGTGAATCAAAATACAAAAAAAAAATACACGGCATAAAAACAAAAAAGCATTTATCACCGGTGTACCTCTAACCTTCAGACAATAAATCTCCTGGAGTATGGAAAAGATCGAGCATGTGAAATTTGGAAACGACTCCCTATAGAGTAATTCGTTGCTACATGGTTAAAGAAATCCAATGTCACTACCGTTCGAAATTGAAAAGTACGTCGGAAGTCACTCTTGAATCCGTCACACTAACAGAAGTGAGTAGAAAAATATATAAGAAAATAGTCCGAGTTGGAAAATCGCATAGCACATACTACGGTGTAATCATTTGGATTAATTTGTCTGTTATCAGGCTTTGAAATATGGCCTATATACGTCGAATATGTATTTAATTTTTATTGGCAAGTAATAAAGTTCATCAGAACAGGTTCAGGTCATCGTTCTCAAATAATTATTTGAGGGTGACTATCACATTGCCTATCACTGTTCCTTGTCCGATAAATTTATAAATTTGGATGCAAGCGCTGATTTCGAAGATAGTTTTGGCAATTTGCGGATGGCCCTCACCCCCAGAGATGATCACCGCCAATTCTGTAAGGGGAGCCAGAAGCAACAGGGAAATAGAGTGGAGGACACATTCGCTACGGTTTCTGGATAAAAAGGGAGACTAACGGAATGAAAAATAGGGGACAGGGCGAGGTTTCTTTGAAGAAAAAAGAACGCCGTATTGGGACTGTAGGGGTAAAAACGAGAAAGATGGGACCAGGAAAATGAAATTTAGTCTGATTGGTTCTTTCCACAAAAAAATACGTGACTATCAGGACGTGTGTACAGTACGTGTGGAAGGGAACTTCTTCATCTGCCCAGAGAGGATTCGTCTGAGGGGTGGATGATGACGGCTAAGGGGGAACGTATAGTGGACGAACAGGCAAGGAGAAATCAATGCCCCCAGGGGATTCTGGTAATTGTTAGGTGGGGATCCATCGGAATATTGGGATATATGGCGATGGAAAACCAATTGAGAAAAAGGCAAGTCCATTGGCAGTGGATTTAACGAGCAAATCCAGAATAAGGCATGAACTGGAACCGTTCAGAGATAAGCAACGGATCACTCAGATATTTTATTATTATTATTATTATTCTATTTTTCTTTTTTTTGGTTTTAAAAAAATTGCTGCAGACAGTGCAATCAAAACACTTAAATGTCCAAAATGGGATTCCTTAAAAATGTACTGAGTTGTTTTATAAATTTATAAATATATTCAAACGAAATTTTAAAATTTATATTATAATCCTGAAAGTCCCTTTTAATTTTTTTCTTTAATCTATCTGTTCGGGTGTTTACATAAGAACGGCTTAACGAAATTGAATAGAAGTTGAGCCGTAGATAGTTCCGAAAATTTGTAGTCGAGTGCAAATTAATTATGCTCTTTTTTATATTCCCAAACAACTGTAGTCAACTAGGCAACGATGTGAATCTAAATACCAAGCCGTTTAAATATATTAAATTGATTTCAGAATTACCTGCTCGTTGAAAGTCTTCATCTTAGCTTAGTCGGTTGTGGAACAGATTTGTATTAGACGGCCACGGGTTCGATCCCCGGGGCCTGCGCGAGTTTTAGCTTCCCCGACACTGGGGTACTGGCGCCGAAATGTGAACCTCCAACTAGCCCAGACCCACAACGGAGGGCATCAACGAAAAATGCAAAAGAACATTACAATTCGAGTAACAATTTAACGACGACTTCTCGCATCTCATTTACCTGATGTTGACACTTCCCCTGTCACCCCTGAGCCGTTATAGTGCATCGTATCCGCGAACGGAGCGATGTGGCGGTGTAAGCGTGGGAAGGCCCTCTTGGGTTCCGAACCCTGCATTGACTGTGACGACGCTACTTCAGTCGTTGGGCCGAGGCATTAGCGTGAAGAGATGGCGACGAAATTAGGATACGCGGATGAATAAAGCACTCACGTTTATGAGGGACGACGAGGGGGAGCAAGGGTGGCCGAGTAAGTGAGGGGGTGTCCGGCTGAAGAAATGTCAGGAGCACCCTGATAGTTGGAGAGGACGGATGGGTCACTGAATAGGGCCCGGATGTCTTCTTTATATGTCTGAACGTCTAACAAGGTACCAGAAGATAAAAAATGTTTCCTGAGTTTTTATGATTTCGTAAAAAATAATTAAGAGAGAAACAGAAATTTTAATACATCCTGAATATTAAAATGTATGTTTCAACCAAGAGAGGCACATAATCGCCTGTAATGCTATTCAATGCAGTGAAGGCAACTCAAAGAAATAGTGCCATGCACTCTGTAATCCAATACAAAATATCAAGCTCCTTTTTGGAGCATGAAAAATAGCTGAATTTATACATTAGAAGACAATGCATATTAAATGAAGCTAACATAATATCAATGTTTGAATTTTAGAAATTTCTAATAAATTGTTTAATATTTTTACAAAAGTCGTAAGGAGGTCGTAATTTATTTTCCCCAGACATAAAAATCAGGTTTCTCGCCACAGGAGAGTCCGTCAAGACCAAAGTATGATTTTGCGGCGCCGGGGTTAAATCTACGTCCCTGTGGTTTTATATAGGATTACTGTTGGTAGACGCACCGAAATAGCGTCGGCATAACTAACCGGACAGTTCCCAAATCTAATTTGTGAGAGCCGGTACAGAAGGGTCACCATGAAAAGACAAAAAAGAAAAATGCCGGGACCGAAATTTAATTAAATGACTTAAAAGGTTGGTCTGGGGTGAGGGAGGGTCAACTGGTCAAACTAAAACATCCAAAAGAGATCCATGCATAAGCTGTGTAGACGAGTGCAAGAAAATGACTATTACATTAGTGCTTCACCTCACACAAAGCCGACTTGCCTTTTATATTAATTCTACAATAGGCGGTCGCAATCATATTGTTATTTTTACAATGATATGCAAATTTGATTTCACATGTACTATCTTCACCTGTAACTATGTAGTTTTTTATATAAGATAACAATCAATTTTGATTAGATGATAATGTAGTAACTGATAGTTGATTATGCCATGTGGTTCACTGTTGGTTTTCAGATTTTCAATGCCATGATACCATCTGCGATACCAATTTGTGAAAAACGCAGCGCTCAATTAACAGCGATAACAATGAAAATGATGCTGATGGAGTCAAAATTTATGTCTATCCGATTTTCAGTGTATCATGAATCCCCTTTATTGGTCAGCAAGAATGGTCAGACAGGACTGAGCTAAGGATCAACGGCGGTTGAAATAAGATTATTGACTATTCACTGAATAAATAATTTCATGAAACGCATTGCAAAATAGCATACTCGTACCTAGCACATTGTGAAACGGGAATATATTATTGTTCGTATTAAATTTGAACCTGATATTTTCTTTAACGTTTGTAATTGTTTCTATAGAAAATTGCTTATAGGTTCTAGGTCATAATAGAATTTTATCTTTCTATCAATGAAAATTTATTAAAAATTATAAAATTATTTTTAAGCTAATTACATTCTTAAAGAAAATAAAGATTCCCAATTTTTGGAAAATATCATTGCATGAAATTGTCGTATAAGATTTGGATTTTTAGGGATTTTCGGTCACACTGTCGGTTTTTCAAGCAGACAGCCGGATGTGA
>JAQGBY010004560.1:0-16354 GCA_034698785.1 Mycogona germanica | reverse complement strand
GTTTTTCTGCGGTACATAGTTAGTTTTTAAGGCGCTGCCTATATTCTACTATGGTACAGTTAACGATATATCATACTGAATAAAATAATGACTCGCAATTTATCTTCCACAGAAAATATTCAATTTTGAATATACCTTATTTAATAATTTGAGCTTCGCTACCATCTTAATTGAAAGCAAACTTAAAAAAATTATGCATCTCGTAATTTCACAATCACTTTGCGATACTCTTTTAAAAAAACATGCTTAATTTAGGTGCATCAAATAAACATTCAACTGTTGCAATTTAAAGCTCGTTTTTTGAAAACTATTTTGAGGAAATAATCACAAAACGTTAGGGGGGAAATATTTTTCTTCTCTTGCTCAAAGACTCGATACGATTCGATATTATAAGTCATTGTGAGTCGTTTGCAAGGTTAGAAATAAACAAATCAGCAAATAAAAAATAATTTGCGATTACGACTGAATGCGTTGGAAATTTCCGACTTCTGACTCTGTTGACAAATCGAATCTTGGTCTATCATGGACTGGTAAAATATGCTTATCTACATGTACGGTATGTCTTCGCATGATATTAGGAGGTGGATTGAACGGTAAAATTATGTTTCAGGAATTTTGGAAACCTTTCGTCAAGTCCACAACAAATGACGTTTTTCTCAAATAATTAATAAGGCCAGACAGCAACTTATTTCTCTCGTTATACTCTGTATCCCAGTTACATTGTATGCATGCTTCAAGTTGCTTGAGAGATTTCAATTGTGCTTGAGATTGAGGCAAATCAAATCTCGAATCTTATTAAATGTAGAACGCGCCCTCTCAAGCACAACTGAAAATCTTGAGCACAATTGAGATGGGCGAATTGTCATTCGAGAGCGCCTCGTGTTGTCGCGTCAAAGCACAGGCAAGCGGCACGTGCCGTTTCTGTTCAATGTCTAAACGCACCTTGCTAAGCATGCTTGGAATAAGTATGCTTGGCCTGTGTAACTAGGGTATTAATCCAATCGAAATCGATACTCTGTTGACGCCACATTCAAGATGACGTCAGATACTCACTGGTCCACCGCAATGTTAACATCTGCCTAAATCAAACTCCATAATTGGCACCCCCAAAAAAATTCAAAGCGGCGTCCTGCGTTCAAGTACAATGTAAACCTGAAACCGATTACACCAGATACAGTATTTTCCATTTAAAATTGGGAGCAAGTCCCAATACTTATATTATAGTGACAAGTAAGTTTACACGCGCTATCTTTGAGATCCCGTGGTCTTCTACTTATCATCAAACAGCCGATTCCACCTCAACTTGGTATAAAACGAATGCCATGCTTGACAACTGACTACAACTGAATGGGCATGTCGATTCGATGAATCTGATTAACTTGAAACGAAATAAAATGTGGAATTTAGACCAAGGCATAGTACAAATGATTGTCATATCGTATCACAGTGCACGCGAGCACGCAGACTCCTGAGATCCTCGACTGTGACGTAGCTGTCATCGAGATCGATTTCACATTTGCTCCATCGAAATGTCGTTATGTTTTCCCCAAACATGTACGTGATTTAAAAATATCTAGCGTGGTCATTTGAATTATTTCCTTGCATGTCCTAGTTAGACCAAACAAAGTAATATTTTCGTGGAGCAAGACGTGACATTGGACTTTGCTGGACCACAATCAAAGTCCACTAATCTGAGGTCGCATGAAGGCTGGTCGTTTGCCGGCCTTGAAAGAATCGTCAACTTTTACTGCTTATTGTGAATGCTTTTATATATATATAGTTGTAGGCATTGAATTTCTCCGCCCGTGATCGCGGGTTCAATTCCTGGGCAAGACCTCCGGATTTTTTAGAGCGAGAGAAATTCCTACGGGAAGAAGGAAAAAACTATGGGACCCGTTAGATCCCTACCAAGGTCTGTGACCCAAGATAGGCAGAATTATCAGGTCGCCCCCTTGGGTCTTTGCCGCTGAATCAGCTGATAAGCCCCCTCACAAAGATTTTTAAAAGAAGATATTTACAGGAAAAAAGTCAGGATAATTGGCCCGATTAGTAATCGGTCTCAGGAATATGTTCCTCAATGTGCGTCACACCAACATTCGTGAAGTGTTGCCAAACAAAAATAATTTGCTCAGTTGAGGGAAGTTGCTGGAGGCAAGATTGGGTTAACAGTCTCTCCATCATGCAACGTGAGGGCCGGCGGTCTGAGACTTAGTTCGACGAAGTGTGTCGGGGATTCCCGGGTTCCGGATATTCAAATTACACACGTCACGTCCCCTGATAGGCCTGGGGCATTTTTAATAGGCGCTCTACTTCACATCAACTAGAACAGCCGATATTTAAAAACACTCACAGCCCGGCAATGCGTGGGTGGAAGTATATGTACAGTGGTCTCCAAATTGTGGGACTACTGGTGATTTTCGTGGCCGGTCCAGGCTGGTGCGCCGCCGAAGAGGCGTCAGTGCCACACAAGAGCGAATCGAGTGACGTCAACAAATTGATACAGTTGCAAGTGGTAAGTGGACCCCAAGTTTTTAAATAGCTACCCAAATATTTTCATAATCGCCAAACGTTTGCAATTACAACTTGTACCCGCAGGACTCAAAAGACAAGTTACGGACAAAGACTGAGAAATTCGATTATTATTCCACTGTCGACACACTTCTGGGAAATAAAAATTGAAATATGTTAATTCCCGAGCACTTTGTGACTTTTAACCATTTCCCAAACCTAATGGATTTGAGTCATTTAACAAGTTTCTCTACCCAATTGATTAATTTGTGTTTAATTTAAATCTATATTTTAAAAAAGGTGGTGATAACTTAACCAAAACTTGCAGTTTCTGTATTTTATCTACGCCTTACAGTTTTCTGAATTAACAGTTTTTTATTTGATTTAAGTCGAGTTGGTTAATACATATACGTCCATATAGTCAAAAGTTTTTTTTAAAAATCGAGAATCAGAAAAGCAAAAAAAATGGACCAATGCATTGTGATTGTCATCAAAAGTCAGCACATCTTCACACATCATGTACACTTAATAAACAAAAATGTTGTTTCGCAATTTATTGTCCACATTCAATGCGTGTTGTCATCCAGTAAATTATTATATCAATGATAGATAATAAAATTTGTTCAGGCGGCTTCTACCAGTGTGCGCCGAAAAGATGTCAAAGTTGTTAACAAATTCGATTAATATTAATTTTTTCTCGCTCCTTAAAAACATTGCTAATAGATATTTCGACATGGCGAACGCACACCGGAACACACCTTCCCGACCGACCCCAACAAGAAAGCTCTGAAGAATTTGGGATTTGGCCAGTTGACCAATGTAAATAGTACACAACATTTGGGCCGCAACCTGTCCGAATTATAGATTCAATTATATTTTTAATATTGAGAGAATGGAAATCATTTAACCGATCGCTATGCCAACTTGCCAATTCGAAATTATCAAAATTGACACCCACATACAATTTTAACGGTTCTTTCCTACTTTGACACAGTCACAGTCGATTAAATTAATATCTGTATTTTTACTCCACAAATAGAACACCAACATTAAAACATTAATAGAAAAAAATGCTCGTAGTAAGAAGGTTTTCAATTTTTTATTTTTATTTCTTTCAGAGCAATGAAAGAGTTGAATTAGATCTCCCCAAAAATACATGAGAGAAAACTCCACTATATTTTAATTCATTTCTGATTTCACGACTAATAGTAATAACGGAGGAGCGTGTTTTTAGTATCCCTCCTGACTTCATACACTTTTTCCCGCATGAGTTGGTCACAAATTGATCGCACATCCCCCGCAGAAAGGTAAAGAGCAAATGTACGAGCTGGGACGATACCTGCGCCAACGCTACGCGGACTTCCTCAACGACAGGTACGTTCCTGCGGAAGTGGTAGCCACCAGTAGCGACTCGGACCGTACGATTGCCAGCGCCCTCTGCGTCCTGGCCGGATGCTACCCGCCGACGGTCACGAGTCAACAGTGGAAGAGCGACCTCCTGTGGCAACCGATACCAGTCAAAATGGTGCCCAAGTCAATGGACCATGTAAGTCATTTGTTCCGAGCGAATTTTTCATGTCTGTTGCAAGGACAGGAATTTTCTCTACACGCTTTCACCTGTACGCACGCACTTTGTGTACTTCTAGAAGCTGTACGTTGGATTTCAAAATTGCGACCGCAAGAGAGAGATTCACCAGAATGACTATCGGCCTCTTCTTGATAAATATTACAAGGTACAAGCCCTTATTTAAATCACAAACTTTAGCGAGAATAATTAATTCAAATTATGATGATAATTACGTAAAAAGGAAAATATATTTGGTAACATTTACAATTTTCATAAAATGCCAACAAAAAAAAACGAGTAAATTTTTGACATTTTTGGCATTAAATTTTTATTTCTAATATCACTTATCAGAAATATAAAGTTTTTTACGAAATATTGCGCAGTCATAGCTGGTATCTGAGAACACACATGTACTGTACCAGACCGACTGTTACCGGAAGATCACGAATGTTGGTAAAATACTGAGGGGCTATTAGCGGGTTAATTGGTCTAACATCAATCAATTTTCAAAATGAATGTATTTTAATTTGTGGCGTTACACATTAATGATACTTACAGGACGATTATAAATATTTAACGGATCTGGCAAAGTTTAACGTTACCGGATCCGAAGATGTCAGAACCATATCTGAATCATACGAGTATGCGGTGAGCACCTAAAGTCAAATCACCAAAATTCTTGATGAAATATATCGAACGCATCATTCTTAAACTTTGTGGAAAATTAATGCACGTATTTTAAAACTTAACGTAATTGACACATTGATGATTAAAGGACAAATGCAGGATTAGATGTTTTATAAATATGAGGATATGAGGTTTATCAAAATATTTGAATCGTTTTTTAAAATTGTGTGTACACCTTTAAAAAGAGAATCTATTAGTCCATTATTTGGCTGTATTAGTGTTATACTGTGCCAAAAATAAATATATTTTCGCTATTTTTAATACATATCCAGAAAAAAACGAATATCACGTTGCCTGTTTGGATGCTCGAACTAGAGGATAAAACGCAAATGCTTTATGAGATCACCTACAACGGATGGATAATAATGATGGCTGACAAGTACCTCAAGTACTTGGGCGTCGGTAAATATTCTAAGCGAATAAACAAAAAGAGATGGAGCTAAAAAAGTCAAAACCGATCATTGTCAAACAATGAATCGTTTGAACAATGAAAGACCTAATAAAAGTTGGATCTGTTTGGAATTTCTGCAGGCAGCTTGGTCGGTGAGATTGTCTTCAACATGCAGAACAGAACAGATAACGGTGACCAGCATCGCAAGCAAATATCTCTCTATTCAACGGTAGGAATCAAAATTACAACTCAATAGCACTTTTAAATTACTTTATGTGATTATTACATCAATGGCACGTTCAGTTTAAAAAATGTCATCAAATCTGCGGGATCAAACTATTCAAATACAGTTGTCACGGAAGAATTCTCCAGATAAACGAACACGCTTTGAGTCCATAGAAATAGATATTTTGTTTGAACCCAACACGCACAATCAACGCTTTTGAGATTTTTTTAAAAATTACACATGTGCTGGTCCACAACATGATGATATTTCCATGGAGTCAAACGTGAAAATGACTCGAATCGTTTCAATAAATCGTTCTCATTTACGATTTTCAGCATGACACCGTGCTCTACGGATTTTTGTCAATTCTCGGAGTGTTCAACGATTTGAGGCCTTATTTTGCATCGGCCATCATAATCGAACAACGACAGCGGCAGGACGGAACAGAGTTCGTTCAAGTAAGTTTAAACCTGATTTCAAATATAATAGGAGGAAGAACGTCTGGATTATTTTCGTTATTACGTTCTGATTTCAAATGTCTTCTCAGTTCGACTGCATCTTGGAGCGCGTAGTGGTTTGCCTGTTCAAGTAGGGGTAGCAAATTTCGTGACGCTCGTACCTTGACTGATCAAGGGATCTAAATTTGCTGCTCTTTCTTCTTAATCTATAATTTCGAGACGTTTAAAACTTGATAGCCGATAATCAATGGCCGAGATGCGCATGCAAAAAATTATAAGTAGTGCTGCGAAATTCCATGCAGCTCTACTGAAAATTCTCAAATTCATACACCTTTCGGGTTAGAATTCTTTTTGGTACAATGTAGAAGTTACGTGCTATTTTCTTGCTCGTCAGATGCTCTACCGTAATGACAGCAGCAAAGACCCAGTGGTGTTGCGATTCCCCAACTGTCAGTCGACACCTTGTCTACTGGATGACTTCTACAATATCACCAAATCACTGATACCCAAGAACATTGAACTGGAATGCCGACTACCAGTGGTCAACGAGCCCGCCTCCACGTCTGCTTATTCATCGTCCAAGGGATTATCCATAACACAAAGTACGTCTAAAAAAACTACACGTCGTTACACGAAAATGTAAATATACAAACAACACGCTCATAAAGAATTATTTTTTTAATAGGTTTGTGGATAATTTTTGGCGTCGTCGCAGCCTTGGCAGTGCTCATCATCGTGGTGGGGGTATTCGTGGTTCGGAACACCGAATTCAGATCGCGGGTTGGTTATTCAAAGTTGTAACCCAATCCTAACGTGAAATAAATTTCTGTGACGCACAATACGAATTAGTGGTGTTTTGTAAATTTATTTAAGTTGCGCTTGCGCAGATTTAACTCAGCAATCAGTTTCAAATTGTCAATAATTTTGAGGAAACTTTTATCACCTACTATATTATAACTAGCGATTTATCTTGATTCTTGCCCAAAAATGGTGCCATGGCAAGTTTTAAAAAATGGTGCTTCGTGCAATATTATTGCCACTTTCCAGTAATTTTTCAGAACTCGTACACTTTCGGGGCCTCAAATACATCATTTTACACAAAAAGTATTCGATTTAAAAACCCAGTTTGCAAAAAATTGCGCGCCGTGTAGAAATTAACTTCGGCTTTTGCTATACAATAAGGCATATGAATCGAGTGATATAAGTAGTTCAACTTACCTGAGCAGGCACCTGTGATCCTTTCTCAAAAAGTCGAAGTCATATTTTAATATATGTTTCGATGCAGGTGGTTCTAGTCCATCCGCAACCAGGAGGCGGGAGTATATGCCAATTTGTAATGTTTCCAAATGGCGACGCACGAACAGATTTGCTGTTATTTCTCACATCATAGTCATCGTGTCAACATTTTGTGGTGCGGCACAATTATTGGGTCAACGAGAAGTCACTCAATAAAATGGAACAATTTTCATTATTTTGTCAATCGCAACTTCCTTGATTAGGGGGTGTCGAGTGGCAGAGGTAGCGCGTTCGCCTCTTAGCCCGTGATCGCGGTGTCGATTCCGGCCGACACCTTCGGAATTTTTCGGGCGAGAGAAATTCCTTAACGAGCCTTCCTTCGGAATGGAAGGTGCCGAGATGCGTACGATGTCAGGTACACGTTAAAGATTCCTACCTAGGTAGCTTATACTACGCCTGGGCTAGGCAAAATTACCAGGTCGCCTCCTGGGGGTTCTAGTTCTAGTTCTCCTTAACAAATATATCAGATACAACTGGTCGTTCGACCCCCGCCATAGGCCCCTCTGTCACTGCTTGTGGGTACATATTGTTATTGTAATTGATCATTACCGTCAAAGAATACAGTTAGGAGCAGCAGATGTGAAGGTGAGCGGCAAGAAATACGAATTTCACAAACCGTAGTACGATCGAAAACTGTAAAATTTTTCATAAACGATTCTTCTTTATAATAGTTAATCAAGAAATACAAAAACTGAGCACAAATTGGTATCTAACAGAAAGCACATTTGTTGACAACTTGGATCAAAAAGTTAGGTTAGCGCGGGAACAGGTCGTCTGCTTGATCAGTTAAAAACTGTGGTACAATGTAACCAAGCTTCCCATGGGAAAATTCCTAACTTCCGCTGTCTTAAATTTGATTTTAAAATATAATTATGATATTTCAATTGCTATTTAAAATTTGAAATTTTTATTTCCATTTAATATGAATTTAAACAAAATATAAATAAATCAAATAACTTGCAAATTATTTTTAATGCTAATGAAGAATCTGGAAGTGGCTATCGGACAACATTTACAGAAAACAAGATGGTGACTTACGGTTGTTGAAGGGTTCTCCACGTTTTTATTCACAATCCACATTATTACGCTGAATTGCTACCAAGAAAGTTATATTATTCCGAAAATTCTTCTGCCTTCAGGGGACGCGAAATGCCTCGGAGCAACACAAAATCGTCGGCGAACCGAGATCCCGTGGAACAACTAGTGAAGCTGGTAGGTCCTTATCACGCAAGGCCCAGGCCTAGCCTAGCCTATGTCAATGCATCGTCGGGGGTATGCCCTCAAGTAACCCTCTAGTTCCCTTCTAGTAGGAGCTGGTTAGACAATATCTCCAACATTGATGTTCCACTCTCCCTTAAGAATACGAATCAACTTAGTAGATCTATTTTCTACGATCCAACGATTAACACTTCAAAATTAACCGCATGTCTGTGGTGCTATCCATTTTATCATATGAGTCCCACATGATGCCGATCCCAAATGGGAGAATGTGCAGGAAGGGTAAACGGTGATTCACAAGAGCGCCCTTTCAGATACTCTTGTGCGTCATTATCGATATCGATCCTAGCAAAATGCTTTAGGCTGGCAGGCCGTTTGTCACTTGCCGTTGACATTGTCGACTATTTTCTGTTGTTTCCCATCTGTGAAATCATATCTCTAATTCGCTACATGGCTTATGAATTCATTCAACAGGCCGAGAAAAATGCTGATCAGTTTCAAAATGAGCTGGCCCTGCAGTTCTGTCGCCGTGCTCTGGAGATGAATCCAAATCATCTGAAAGCCCTGGAGTTGACTGCCAGTCTACTGTTGGAAGAAGGAGACTACGAACAAGCCAGACAAATATCCTTTCCTTCACGTGCACGCATATATTTGATAAATGTCTATTTTTAAACATTTTGTATTGTACTCGGAAGTCTGAAAAACTAATTGCCTTAACTAGTTTCCACCATTTAGCCCAGGCAGTCCAGTTGTCTCCCGAAAAGGGGCACGAAAAATTCTTTTCTTTAGCACAGATTTTTGAAGGAAAAGATTCACTGGACTGTTACAAAAATGGAATCAAAATTCTTGCACATGAATTGGATTTGTTATCGTCTCCTCTTGCTCCATCGGTAATGAATGGAACAATTTATATATTTTTCCGCTTACGTGAAGCAATATTAATAATTTTTCCCGTATTTACAGGCCCCCACTGATTCTTTTAAAATTTTCTGTAACCCTCCTGAAGCTTAAGCACTATGGCGAGGGGCACATTTTTTTCCCCAGTTTTTTTCCCACAATACATTTTCACCAATACCCCGGTCAAGACATACAATTAATTTAAAATACAGTTCAAGCCAAATTGAAATAATGTTGAATGCAAAATTTTCTACATTATATCGCACTTAATTGATGTTTTTTTAATTCACCAACAGAGCTCTGATTCCAATGACAAACGGGCTAGCATAAAGAAAGAATTGTCCAATGCTTATTGTGCTGTGGCCGAAATTTTCATGTCAGACTTATGGTATGTAAATTGAAACTTCTTAAATAATTAAATACCGGTATTACTACAAATTTTATTTAAGGAATGTTTCTTTCCTTATTAAATTCATCTTTGCTGACAATTACAATTACAATATGTACCCACAAGCAGCCCCTTATGGGGCCTATGGCGGGGGTCGAACGACCAGTTGTATCTGAGCTATTTGTTAAGGAGGTCCAGAACTAGAACTAGAACCCCCCAGGAGGCGACCTGATAATTTTGCCTAGCCAGACCAGTCTCAACAAGTGAAATATTAAGATTGTAGCACTTAGTTATTTAAAAAAAAAATTTTTTTCATTCAATTTAAATGTTACAGTTTTGCCATTGAGCTGAACTTGTTTTTAAGTAGTCAGGATATGTATTTTTATGTGTGTTCCTTTTTAATTTAATAGTGACGAGCCCGATGCTGAAGAGCAATGTGTGGGAAATATTGAAAAGGCCATTGGCATTGATGAACAGAATCCCGAAGCTTTACAGTGCAAAGCAAATTATCTTTTAGTGAAAGGTGACACAGAGGTAAAATAAATAAAAATGTTGAGTATTTTTGAGAACCTTTATAGAGGCTGATGTCCTAAATATGTTCATTCATATCTTGTTTCCCTAAGGCCGCTAAAAATGCGATGTCACAGAGTCTATCGCTGTGGCTACCCCAACTGCGAGCTGTGATGGAGGGCCAAGCAGATGAGGTTGACCCGGTCGAGGTACGCTTTAGAATTTTTTTTTAATAAACACATGACTAGTTCTAATGATGATTATACTAGTGGTACCGATGATAGCAAATCATCAGGCTGCTTTTTTTTAAAGCTTTGTACTTTATGTCTAATAATCATATACATAAATTTTCATTATGAATGCGCTATAATTTTCTCCAAAGGTGTGCTTAATGCCATTCAACTCGAGGATAGATTCTGTCAAGTTGTTGATCGAATTGGAGGAATTCGAAGTTAGTACTTTTTGTTTCTGTAAAATGTTATTCTGATTGTATCCACCTGTTGGCAGGCCACAAGATAATATATATCCAAATATACATATGAAATGGTGAATTCGGGACAGGCCAAATGAAGACGAACCGATATATACACATATATATATATATAACACATATATATAATCCAGTCATCCTAACTAAAATCCCTTATGAGTACATCCAAATATACATTACCGCTTTTTAATTTAAATTGTCATCAATATTTTCTCATATTTGTTCACCGTTTGCAGTCAGCAGGTGAAGTTCTGGAGGGACTAATTCACGAAGATGACGAAAACGCGCAAGTATGTAGCGACTTTTATTTTCAAAATGAAACATTTGAGAATTGCACGTGTGCGTTATAACTGAATTTCTAAACTAAACGTGAACTATTCTACATATTATTTGTGTGACAATGTTTCTCAACGCACTGGCAAAGTGAATGCTTTCTGTCCTTGACAACCACTTGGAGTCTAATATTTTTTCTGTGATTTATATATCTAGGTCTGGTACATGCTTGGATTGATTAACTATTTACGGAAGGATGAATTTTATGGCAACGCTCGATATTATTTTAGAAAAGCCAAGAAGGTAAGCTACCATTTGGGCAATTTTTTCCGGTAATTTCTATTTCGGGGATAATTCACATACAATAAAAATATAGTGTGAATCTTTCGTTTTGCTTCCACATTGTAATTGTCAGTTTCATTACTCTTATATCCACACTTCAATACTTTTATTTCCTTTGAACTGATGTGTTTTCAGTGATCAAAAAGAATTTTGGTATGCGCCTTAATTAATGTCGGCACACTATAACACCACAGCATTCTTAATAACTTGACTTGAAATAGTGCATTAAGAAAAATATTTTATGTTACTGAAAAGGTGTTTTTGAAATTTCGTTAACTATTTCTTTAGTAAAATTAACTCTTGTTTACTTATTATCATTTTGTGTTAAGGCGGCTGCAAAATCACCTGCGGATCCAGACATACTGAAACACATAGACGAATTAATGACTGAAATTGGCCTTGGAGAAGAGGGAGATGATGACAGTGACGCCGAAAATAAGGAGAACGGAGAAGACCAGGATAGCTTTGACGACTATAGCACGGATGAGGAGGAATCTATTGATGCGATGTAATTTTTGGGATATCGATTTGTGTAAATAAAAGGCCAATAATTGTTTTTGTTGTTGTTTTCTGGAATGCGCGTTGCTGTATCTACACGAATTTAATTTTTATCTATTTTTATCATACTATTTATTAATCGGAGTTTTTTTATTTCAAGTTTTATTGCAAGTTATACTTATTTGGTATCTCGCAGAATTATCTATCGCTGATCGCGCGAAAACAAATTTTTGTAGAGATGTTATACTCTATATATGTAATGCTGCATCAAACCTTGTTATTAAAAAGGCTTGCTTTTAATATCGGTAATAAAACGCGCTTAGAAATATAATTGACTATCGACCAATTTATATTTATCCACATTTGAGCAGCAACTTTCCCAATCATGGTAAATCTAAAAATATAGTTATAACATGGTAAATCTGCCTATAGAATGAACCAACATAAAACAATATTCGGCGTTGTCCAAACAAATGTGCTTGCCGAACAAAATATTTCAACAGCTGACACTAGACCTTGAGCAACGATTCGAGCAAATATCTGCGCAATGTACTACAGTTATTGGTGGCATTCGATAAAGGGCTCAGCTCTGGAATTTTGTTTTCGGTTCCCATTGTCAGCTTGACCTCTTCATAATTTTCTTTTCCCTTTTCGTTGGGAGTGAGGGTGACTGTTAGATTAAAATAGCCTGCTAATTGCTGGGTGTGGGGCGAGACTATATTTACGATCCTGTGAAATTGCTGGTGATATTAACATCCCAAATAAACAGATGCTCAAAGGTCATCGCATGTGGGGGGGTGGGGGAGGAACGTTGGCGGTCGCAGTTGGCGAAACCGCGCACACTAATTACGTCAACTATAAATATCGATCACTTTTACGTCCTATCAAAACGTCGTGTTGTCGAAAGTACATGGAATGTTATCCATGTTAACTTCGCAAACTTTTGCGCGCTTCACACCACGGCTCCAACAGGCTCGGACACTACGTGCTAAACATTTGTACCGAAACTCCCAGTTGAAGGTAGCGACTTCTGGTGGACGTGTACTGGCGTGGCATGGCGGTTTGTCATGTGACTTGGTCAAATAATCACATATTTTTTTGTTTATCAGGCACAAAAAATTCCACTTTCAGTTTTGGCTCATAGGTGGCTAAATGACCAAGGTTGACCAAGGTTAGCTGGCACCAAGGCTGGGGTTTTAATGGGTCTCGGGTTGAAACCCCACATGGACAATTTGTTAAATTATTTCACGTTAAAGAATAAAGAATTTCACGATAGTTTTGTGAACTTTTTAGTTTTTCTTGGCGATCAACAGGACAAAAACACATTTTGACGACCGAAATATTTGATAAAAATATGATACACTATTTTCATTAAAAATGTTAAAATATCTTTTTTAATTAACTGCGCCACGACAAGTCGTACCACTCTTCCTGTATTTTCTAATTTATTACGAAAGTTTATTAGAGAAATTATTTATTTTTCTACCGCAGAATGTCACAACTTGGCATAACTCATCATTACCACTTTCGGATTGGGTCACATTGAATTCTGAGCGCATTCTGGTGGGGAACAGTGTTATTTTTGTGTTAATGCCAGCGCCGATGCGGATCGCCATTTTGAAAACAGATGCGCAACTAGCGATTGAGCGCAACATTCGCCATAGCAGATTACTGGCTTCATAGTACGGCTTTGCTTCACACAAGAGGATTGAGCGCCTCGCGTTAGTTTTCTATCGCTCCGCTGAAGTGCGTCAATCTGATTACCGAAATCACTCATTGTTGAATGTGTTGAAATAGCGAGTGCCTAGTGCCACAATTTGTAGAGGTGAGTTTATGTTTTTGCATTAATGACCTTGCCGAATTTGTTATCAAGATTCAAGAAGCTACGCATGAAAATACTGTTGACTTCATAACGTCACCAAATTAAACACGTTCAAACATTTCAGTCAAAAATAGTAGACGTGTTTTGTTATTTTAAAAAGTGCTCTGCAATGTGTCTTTTTAAAAAATAAGCATTAATGCATTTTTCAATTTTACGCTGTAATTATATTAGTGCAGCTAGTAAATTAAAAATTGCTTGCTTGTATTAGTTACTGTCTTCGATGTTTTTTAAAACGTTATTAAGTAACTTTTATTAATTTATTAAAAGTGTGAAAGCTGTTCTTTCTAGCCTCATAATTAATGTGTAACGATTCTCCCATTTTTAGACTCAAAATGACCGAAGAAATCGATTTTAAACCTGATAATTGCACATTGCAGCTCTGTGTTTCTGTGAGTCAATTTCATCAGTTTGATCGCCACGTTTCCAATGCTATAAACATGAAAGTTTTACATATTTTCTTTTAATTCACTGTAGTCACTGCACTATAGGCGCTTCTGTATCCCTATTGGTGCTTAGATACCCTGAGATCGAATAAACTAGAGACTCGCGCCGGGAATCGAACACGGGACTGCCGACGTACATAAACGTATTCCCCGCTTTCTGTCAATAATATTTTAAATATCGCTTTTTTAATCTAACGTCTCCAACGCATGCTTCTTTGCGGTCTAATCTTTTTGTGGATTTACCCTAGAGAAGCATTGTTGAAGGAGCAAGCAGCTACACTTGTGTATCTAATCTTTATTTAAACTACGACCTTGGCCACCAAAACTTGAAATTTGAACCTACAGTGTACATGTATTTCGTCGCGGGCCCCGATCATAAATACATGTGCATAGTAACAGGTGGGCCATTGCTTAAAAAATAATGCTTCACAAGTAAGTCCACAAGTGAAAGCAACGACACATGAAGGCGACGCGATAATAACCTGCCCTGGACAATTCTGTATGCTAAAGTAGATGTTGGCATAAATCACTTCCAACTTTTGTGGTGCGTGGGTTTTGTAAGCGACTGACTGCAAGACGATAATTGTCTTGTCTCTCCTAAATTCAAATGAGACGTGCACAGTAAATTGCAAGGGTTGGGTTGGGTTCCGAGACCGATCCGATCGCGAACGTTTAAATACTTAACAAACAAGACCTCAATTCGGATAATACTATCCGTAGTATAGGGTGTTTAATATTCATATCGGCAAACTCGCATAAATTTTCCAATTCAAACGACGCAGCTACAGTGTATTTTAATCTATAAAAAGACCTTGACAGTACTGATATGACTTAATCGAAATTTCTTGCTCGCACATTTTTGGAGTCCAGCCAACAAGCAATGAAGACTAGACAAACTATTAGACATAAGAACACACAGCGAAACGACAAAAACCATTAATTTTACAAAATATATAAATTGATTAATAACTGCAATCGAGGGTCGGCAACAAAGTCGTCTATAAACAAAGTTTACTTCTGATTTTTACTTTATTTTTTGACGTAACTTGAAAAGAAATTGCAGAAGACAAGCGATTAATTGAACTTTCCTAAAACTTTCGTCATTCCCCAAAAAATTAAAGAATTAAAAATGTGTTAGCAAGTTTTTGGCCTGCAAATTTTAATTTATTGGGTAGTGGCGAAGGTTTTAGATGAGTTCAGTCGTTTGTCTCCGTGTTTAGCAAATCTTATTTTCCTTCAGTTACGTAAAAAAACCTGTAATAAGTGAAGATCAGAAGTAAACGTTGTTTATCGATGACCTTGTTGCCGACCCTCGATTGCAGTCAACAACCTTTGTATTGTTATTTTCTACCATATGCTTCTAATATACTATTTTGGGCACTACAATTTAATTTTGCTATTCGAAATTCAAATGACTTGACACTCACACGCAGATTCGTAACTCCCCATTTACACAAAAGGTCAATTCGCGTTTTTTCTCCATGGAAATGTCAATTTGTTTGGATTTTACGCGCGCGCATTTGAGGGGAAAATTAAGTTAGATTTTCAGCAATCTCTTCCTAAATCGCGAAATGTTCACTAAGTAAATGAGCCTTAAAGCGACTGCTGATTTATTTTATTCGTTGCGACTTTTGGGCAAACAATGCATACAAAGCATGCGAAAGATGGGAAGTGTTCTTCACGAAATTCGATATATGGCCTTGTGACCTGCGACCTTGGCGAACATAATGTTTGATTTCTATTTTGTGAATTTCATTGACAGTTAATCCGACACGGCGAGAGAGCTCCAGTGGTATTTTTCAAGGATGATCCCAACAAGGATGACTGGCCTAACGGACACGGCAATCTAACAAATGTAATGAAAGGTCACCCATTGTTTCGAATAAGCAATAATGCATATGCGAAACTCTAGGTTTAATCATAAATCTTTTGAGAAGAGGACGGGTAAATCAAAGAAATCGAAGAGTGGGCAGAAATGTAGAGCAATGACAATAACATTTCCAGAAAATCGCGTATTACAACTAAGCCCATTCAGTTTGACAGTCAAGGATCACCTTCTGCATTCGAGGACTTCAATAGTCCTTATGCCATTGTGAATTCATCCTTATGTCGTCAGTTGTGGGACAACAATATGTGGGACTTAGTTAGGACGTCTGGATGATATATATCTGAAATGGTGAATTCGGGACAGGGCCGAATGAAGATTGGTAGAGCACTGGGCCGGAAATCCAGGGATCCGCGGTTCAACTCCCGGTCTCCATGAAACTATATTTTTCGCAA
>JAQGBY010004559.1:0-16355 GCA_034698785.1 Mycogona germanica | reverse complement strand
GTATGAATCGTAAGAAACATTATAGCAAAACTATCTAGCTTTGTATTTTTATTGAGCTTAAATATATCCGAGTTTGCCACAGTGAAAAGTATTGACACAGTGAAAGTATTTTCTAATATTAATATTTTTTTTAAAACTCTGCAGAACTCTGTATGAACTCTGTATGAATCGTAAGAAACATTATAGCAAAACTATCTAGCTTTGTATTTTTATTGAGCTTAAATATATCCGAGTTTGCTCGTGTTTTTTTTGCCCTTTTTCGTGTATCCATTTTGTTGAAGAGCTATCAAGAATATTTTCAATACGTAGTAAGAAGAAAGAAACATTCACAACAAGTTAAAAAGATTGGTTCTTTCCGATAAAGGCAAACATTTTGTTAGATTCATAAGATCGTTCGCCGTAAGGAGTCGCCACCGTTCTCCCGACTATTGTTAACCGCGATTAGTGCGATTGCCGCGCGCAGATTCCGCATTGAAGAGCGCGTTCAGAGATGAGCTTACATGAGTATAGTGTTTTGCCGGCTGTTCGTATATGAAGGGGGGGGGGATTGACGGTGCGGACAATTATCGCACCTGACAGGTATGGCGCTAATTACGCTCGACACAATCGCGTAAGGAAAGAGGTTGTCCCAGCGCGCGCGCGCGCTCATCTCAGAATTAGGCGGTACAAGGGCAAGCCTCGCCGACGGGCCGAATGTTGCTGATGCTCAGAAGGCCAACACTATTAATGGCATTCCAGAGGCAAGGGTTGTGAAGACGTGAATAAACAAGCGCGATGTACTATGGTGCCATACAAATAAACTCCTTTGTGACGCACAAAATAAAATATTCGAAATTTGATGCCCGCTTTTGCAATTTCGACTAAAAACATTTTATTTAGTTCATGGGCGGGTGTCAATATGATGTAAGCGCGATGGGCATTTGGCGTATCGCTAGGTGACGCACATTTCGCAATTTTTTCGTTTTGGCTGAAATGGCAGATTGCAATTGTCCCGCTTGTGCCGTTTCATCCGCCAAATCCAGGAGCGCCGGGGTTATGTTATGCACAAACGAAATCATAGTCATCAAAATATCCTAACTGAAACAAACCAACCATGAGCCATCACCAGAGGGCGTCAATAGCTGTCGCGCGCTTGATCCATTACCCACTGAAATTCTAAATCTGATAAATTTTATTATGCACCTGTAGGTGGCGCTGTTTCTAGTTATAAAATTCAATGAAACGGTGATCGAAATTTCAGTCACGATTCTAATGATGGATGGCTAATTTTAAAATTAATTAATATTTTAGTTCAGTGCCATTGTTTCTCTTGCATTTAAACGAGATTGCCGAAAGCATCATTTGCAAATGCTCGTATAAAATATTCCCAAAAATTCAATTAACATAACTTACGTTGGCGGATAAAATGGCTTTTAGAATTTCGTTCCAAACTGTTCCTCATATTCCTGGTACAACCTATTTGTCAAACAGACGCGAAAGACCTTCAACAGACTCAGTTAGCGATCCTAACGGCCATTAAATTAGATATTCGAATCACATTACGCATTTAAAAATGTTTACCTGTGCAACCAGCCAGGCGCGGGTAAATCCAAAAATATTCAATGGTTGAGAGCGCCAGTAATCGGTCATTAGTAATTACCAGAAGTGGCTAATGTATCATGATATACTCTGTTAAGTAATACTCTGTTCAACCAACGAAATTGTTTACGCTAATAGAGACGCTCTCATAGTGCATAATCATTTGAAATAAGAACTGGGGCCAGGGATAGAAACATTCGATAAATTACTTTGTTTATTGAGGTGATGTCACAAAACATGATCTTAATCAAACGTAAACTCATGCCAACTCAATGACTGATGTCATTGGACCAATTCTGGATTCAAGAATCTGGGTGACGGCTTTTTCAATTGCTCATCTTATAAACCCCAAAGGGGGCGACCTGGAAATTTTGCCAAACCTAGGCTGACTAGGAAAGGGATCTTTAACGACCTGATCATGACAGGTCATGAAAGGTGTGTGAAGGAATTTCTCTCGCCCGAAAAATTCCGAAGGTGTCGGCCGGAATCGAAACCGCGATCATGGGGTTTTGAGAGAAACACGCTACCTATGGACCACTCGATACCTCTTGGGTGACAACTGGTCTAAGGAGGATACGTTTTTCGGGTATTGAAATCAGTTACTGGGCATGACACGCCGCCTCCTGGCAGATACCGGTATCAAGAAATGAGTTGCCACTTTCTTAACCCTTTTGCTGGCGATCGATCAGGTTTCTAACGACAGCTAGCGCGAGGCGCCTTCTGAATGTGAGGTGAGGCTTTTTGATAGGCGCCCCCAGACGTGTGCCAGGCACGGCCCACCGAAAAACAAACAAAACAAATAACAAACTTGAGCATAGGGCAATTAGGTTTGAAGTCTATGCCAGAATCTCACGGCCAAATAGCGGCTTTCTTCACTGAATCTTGTAGTGCCAATAGCGTTTCGACTTTCATGAGTGCAATTAATCGTATCAAAGAACAAGAATGTTGACATTTCATTGTAAATATCGAGTCCAATTCTCAAATTAAACTTTAGCCCAAGGTAAAGGTATGACGATACCATCTAGCGATAATCTATATTATAAACCTGAATGCCCCCTTTTAATTTACTTACTTAGTAATTACTTACGAACGGCTTAACGAAATTGAATAAAAATTGACCTGTAGATAGTTCCGCAAATTTATAGTCGAGTGCAAGTTATTTCAGAACTCGATTTTGCGTATTTCTCGAGAAATCAGCCGTTGAAAATTTAAACAATGCCACCGCTTCGTCGGAAAATTCAAAGATGGCGTCTCCATTTGACCAAAATGGCGCTGAACATTCGAACGCCAATCACGTGCTACCATTGATGCCAGCGACATTTTCCACACTAGATCCCGAATTTCTAATTATTTTTCAATTAATATTGTAATTAATTAATATTAATAAGAAGAAAATACATATTAAACACGTCAAACATTTGGGAATCTTAATTTTTAAAACTACAACAATTTAGGGCGACTAAATTTAAAATGCCCCTCAATTGATGTTCTCAATGGATTTCAATAAAAATTGTCAGGTGTCCAGAGTCCGAAAATCGTGCGTCTTTACTGGATAAATTGTTGCACTGTTTCAGAAATAGGCGTATTCTATAGATTCTTCATTGCTCGCTCAACGAATGAAATTCTATCGAACCCCATGCAAATATTAAAAGCGAGATCGTTGTCCTGGCCAATAAAATGCAAATTCATTTGAGAATTGCAAACGCCAAAAACATTTCGTAATTTCAACGTTTACCTTTCACTATTCCCTCTCAAAAGCACTTTTATTTATGGTCACACCTGGTCGCTATCCGCATCGCCATCGGGTTCAACGCATTGTTTCTGCTTTTTAAATGAAAATAATCGGATTGATGATGACACACACACACACACGAGGAAGGTGTGAGCTAAATTTGACTGAACACAAATATGGCATACAAGTTTCGATGATTGGTCCACAGTTTTACTATGACAATAGTCATGGTGCGGCTCAATTCGCACGAATTCACCGCCGTTTCCGGAAAAAGTGAAAAATAAAACTGTATCCCCTCTAACGGTTTCATCATTTCTGAACCCCACAATTACGGGGCAACCACCGACCACTTCCACGAATTGCGTCACTCTCATTTTATGAGACGCCCTATCATAATTCAAATATTGATTTGCCCTTGTTCATTGACAGCACAACTCAGCACAACTCAGCACCCCCACCCTTTCACTAGCAACAACGAACTGGATCCTTAATATACTTAAAGGACTGTATGACTGATTCGATCGTGTCGCTTCTTGGTGACATTGTGACCTGAGGCGCCAACCGAAAATGATTGTCTCATCATAATGGCCCGTACCGTAAAATGGCGGCGATTCTCGAAATTCCCGGTGTCATTTCATCACTTCAGCGCCGCGCCATATCGAAGAAACGCCATTTCTGGCGCCAATATCACATTAAACTTTGAAAACGGTAGCTAATTTCCCATTCTCGTGACTGATCATATGACTGGGACATGACCCCAGAATCTAAAACATTGAACACACACACTACTGACCTTAGGAACACCCACGTCCAAGTTCATGAACAGTTACAGAGAACTTCGACCTTAATGTTACCTTAACACGCTATTTACGATTGCATCAGTGGTGTCGAAGTCAATCGAAACTGGGGCGCTTTGGGCAAATTGGATTGTTCCACTGGACGACATTGCCGATGGTGCGCCACCGAAATTTCAGATTCCCAACGCTCCCCATAATCTCGTTTGACGTCGCAAAATTTACAAGTATAGTGTAAGAATTCAGCGACACAATTTCACATAACTGTTTGCGCTGATAACGAAGTTGCTGGTTGCTGGCTTTTGGTATTCGGGGTGGAGGAGGAGGAAGAGGTGGGAGTGGCGTTTAAACTTTATTTATACACCTAATCAAATACAATTATGCATGTTTAGAAAGCGATAAGTCCTATAACGCTAAAGTGTGGTGGTGTTATGACCTCCTGCGATCATTGGTGAAACATTTTCAGGGGGGTTTCTTAAACGTTCAAATGCCATGTTTCAATGGAAGAAATATTATCGAGCACAGCTGCCATTGCAGCTTCTAAAATAATATTACATATTGGAAATTAAAAGTCAGGTACTACGCGGTTAACTCAACTGATTTGTCGATGCCGTGACAGGCGCTACGTGAGTGCGAATATCCAAGTTATCGTGATTTGAGTTAAAGTATTTTCCATTCAATGTTTTGAAGAAAAAAATGTGGTCTTAGTGTCTGAGGAGGATTACCGGAAAGTCGAATTGGACGGCTATTATATTGACATATTGTCTAGGATCGCTCCAAGGTTAGTAGCACAAGCTTTGTGTGGGTGAACCCGAGGTATTTAACTTTCGTTTTATCTCAGTACGTAGTGTCCAAATTGACAAATAACTATTTCACACGTAGTCAAAGTTGATAAAAAAGCAACTGTATTAAAAAAAACTCTTAAGCCTGGTTTACAGAATCGTTTATCTCAACATTACATTAGACTCAATGGATACGTCAGTTTTTTTAAAATACGGTAATAACACTAAAATCCCTGATGTGTTTATTAAAATTCTACTGCACCCAGTACTATCTGATATATGGTGACCGTTTCGGACAATTTGTATTCAGAAATTAGTGCGAGTAGATTTTGGGACATATTTTCCGAAAATTGGAAATCGGCACAAACTGCAGCAGGGCACATTGAAATCTGAAATGACAACACACCATGTAGGATTCGAAATAAAAATATGGACACATTAAATCAAGTTGCTTGTCCAGAAATGCACAGCAATGTGTATTTAATGAACACAGCTGCTATATCCAGAAATCACCCATTTTTATATGACCATGTCTTCAACAACGTACCAAAGCCATAGTCATGGGCCCGGGGATGGTTGTGGGTACGAATGTAAAGGCGAGGACATGATTCATGTCAAAGTCGTTCTAAAAATAATGTTGGACCAGATTGGTGTATAAAAATAATCGTCAACGTTTTAATTCGTGTCCAGGGCTTGCATATATGGCACTAACTCAATAGACTGAAAATAAGGTCACGCTTATTGTGACCCCGCCCAATATAATGTATATGCTCCAGTCAGTCGCACGGATTGAGGTTTTATTTCTGTCGAAATTGGTTGCTACGAGAACATCGGTCGACAGAACAGGGTGGGGGTGTCACGGTTGACCGCGGCCCGTTACTGACAATTATGCCATCATTTTCGGACGACCACTTTCCCTTTTTATTTCTTATGCACGCCTGATGTATTAGATTGAAATCAGAGAAATGTATTGTTAGATACTCAAAGCCATTGTCGCCTGCAGTAAGAGTAAGTGTTTCGGCAAATCGCCATTCGAATTTCAATTTTGTCAAAAGATCGCGCTATCCTGATGATTTGGTCGGAGACCAACGCCCGCGACATCTGCTTCCCATTTTCGCCGCTAGGGGCTATAGCCAATTGAGGGATAACTTCATTGAAATGTCGCTTGCAGACAAAAAATACGGCATTTGGCAATTTTTAGATTTTAGTTTGCCCTCTCTGTGCTGACCAGCTCTATCCTTGGGCCTCTTTGTCCACACTCGTGGAAACCGGAAGTCCCGAAGAGGCGCTATCAGTCATACAAAGTAACGGAGTCATACCCTAGTGTACATCTAGGTCGTCTCGACTCTCGAAGAACCGTGGCCGTTTGGTGCTACACTGTACTCATATGAACGTGTATATTATTCTCTCCAGACTCTCTCTCTCTCTCTTTCTTCAAGATTTTTATATTTTATAATAACGGCAAATTAAGTCGTCTTCGCTTAACCCATATCTGTCACAAACGCACGGTTTTAGTGAATATCCCATTCTACAGTGCCATCCATGTGCTGTGTGCCCTCGCCCGCGTAAATTGACCCCAGAGTGGTGAAATTGAAGTTTACGTTTGCGTAATTGCTATCAAGTGCGAGGGATAAAAAAATGCAGAATCACGAAGCGCCCTCAAATTGTCTTTTCTAGCTTGATTAAAAATTAGAAGACAGTGATAAATATTCATACTGAACACCGATACCGTCTTCATTAATAACTAAACTAAGCTTTTGGAAAAATGCGAGAATAACAAATACATGTATGTTTATCAATGCAAATATTTTTCACGCAAATCCCTATTTCATGCAAATATTTTTACCTGACGTGATGACGTTACTCTTCCGTGAGATTCACACAGACGTGATCACGTCATTAATATTCTGTAATCGTTTTTTACATCATGAAATCAATCAAATGAACTATTTTTTAGTATACTATTTGCATATTAAATGGTGAATTCGGGACAGGCCTCATGAATATACTATTTGCGTTCATCTGTTTATCTTTTTAAATTATAAAATGCCGATATTAAATAATTTACAACCGTTTATTTCCTTTCAAAGCATGTTTTCTTAAATCAGCTACTGTTCGTGTGAAGGAATTCGAACGTCTTTTGGTGGACTGAAATTCGTTGGCAACATGTTTTATGATTTGGCAATTTACAATAGTACGTGTGAATTGGTTTTCACCGCCAAGCCTTGTATGTGCGTCTGCGGTTACCCAACAAATTGTCGAAAATCTCATCGGATCTAACACCGCAGACTATTCGTTTTTATTGCTTCTTAGGATAATAAACGGTGGTTGGAGTTGTCACTCTTTTGCCGAAATCGTGATCGCGCCGTAAAAAGTGGAAACCTCTCGAATGGGGTCGAGAATCGAGAAAGTACATTCGGCTCGAAATGAAATGACGACTTATTGGTATCTAGTCCCGTTATACGAACGGGTAAAATACAAATATAACCAAATCATTTAATAGTGATTCAACATAATTTCGAAAATAAGAGAAATCGCTTCGTTGCAGCTAATAAAGATCCATGAGACTAGCATGATTAGCATAAATCCCTTTTCACGATCAGGTAAAATATGAATTAAATACCCATTGTCATTCTAAATATTGTCGATTTTCGAAGGTTTTAATGTGTTAGATGAGCCCGTATTTAGGCGTATGGGGAATTACTACCTGAATTTTAACGCTACCAATTTGTTTAACTTTTGCTAAGCAATAAATGATGGCGTTAATGATTCATCATGATATTGATTAAATGCCTGTTAGAAACCTTAAGAATCTGCAAACCAAGTTGTTGCTTCATCTCGGTTTTTAGTCTCACCTCATTTGAAGTGAGATGAATCAGAAGTTGTGGTCTTAAGAATACGTGAGCCATTCGAAGGTACAATGGTGTTTCTTGGATACAAACACGCACAGGTGTACCGTTAGTTTAAGATCGAGGCATATTTTGCATTCGGCGAGAATAAGCCGAACTTACATAAATAAGAGGTTATTCTCTGCGAAAACATCGCGGCAATAAAATTGGGGATATTCTGTGTCAAAATATTGGCCAATAATGTAAAACCGAAGTTATTTTTCGTGGCTGCTCCAACTCTCGTGCGATTTGCATGCCAGTGGTACAGGTGCAAAAACACCTTTCACATACATATACACATACTATATACATGGACCAGTACCACCGTTATTTCAATTCTTTTTGTGTGCGTTTGCGACGAAGGTTATTTTTTTTGGGGGGGTTTCCTATATATTCTTCTGTGAGTTGGTGTTAGTCGGATTGAAAACAAACTGGGACACGATTATAGCTATAGGTTCGTAGCATTCAAACGGGGTTAACAGAAAAGAGCGGGACCGTCACTGCTAAAGGTACCGGATGTTTGTGTTTTTCTATCTTCTCGGCAAACCAATGTTACTATCGTATACATTTTTATAAAACGTTGAATGAGATCACCAAATTAATTTCACACCTGCGGTGCTTTCGAAAATTATGAATGATCGAAATTTGTACCCAGCGTAGTGTTGAGCATGCTATCAACCGATTAACCGTAATAATTTACCATTAACATTTTAATATTTAGCCAACATAGCACATCAAATGAAATAATACAGCATTATAAAATAAATTATTCATTTTCGGTACGTCACTGCTGTGGCATGTTTGCACTGACCAAAAATCGTAAAATTACAAGTTTAAAGTAAAACTTGTAAAAAAAAACAGCAACCAAAAAAAATACATTGATGTATACAGAATGTGATACATTGATATTGCATTTTTTTTACTAAAAAAAATAAAATCTGAAATCCAACATTGCCGTCTCAAAAGATGATTACAGTGACATATTGCATTTATTGCCAAATTTATATTGCTGCGAATAGCTTGTTTTCCTCGAGGCCCGTGATCGCGGTTTCGATTCCGGCCGTCCCCTTCAGAATTTTTCGGGCGAGAGAAATTCCTTCGCACACTTTCTTTCGGAATAGAATTAAAATCATGACCCCGTACCTGTACGATATCAGGACGTTAAAGATCCCATTCCTAGACAGCCTAGGTTAGGCAAAATTTCCAGATCGCCTATCTGTGGGTGGGGGGTTATAAGATGTTCAATCACCGGTGAACCTCCTTGACAAACATTTTTTATTCCTAGTGATAGTGATAAGTACAGTAGACGATCGCAGCGCCATATGTTTTCAGTTCCATTCCTGAATAATTATCCAGCTACAAGTCGATTTTGAACGGCCGTCTCATTCCGAACTCTAATCTTGCGTGTCGGACGCGCGGAACACGAAATCTTTTTAATTAGCATTCCTGTGTAATGGCCGCCACGGCGCGTTCCACTCACGGGTTCGAGCGATCCTTGAAGTGACACACGTATAGACTTTTACCAGTGAAAGTGAGATTTACGTCCGGCATTCGCCCGACGAAGGAGGAGGAGGAGGAGATGAAGGAGGAGGAGGACCACCGAAACACTCCGAACGTCAAAGACGTACTCGACCCCAGCCCACGACGACGTGCCAAAAACGTATCTGCTTTTGTTATCACATGTGCATGTCTAACAAGGAGAAACAAAATGCTAATTAATTCTGATCTCTCCATGGAAGATCGTGTGGTGACCAGCGTGATGTAGGGACCAGGCGTGAGGTGACGCCATTTTCCTCACTTTCTATTTAAATTTAGCGCCCACGTTTTAGAAACAACAAGGAAAAAAGTTTGAGAGAAAAAAAGAAACTGATTTTATTTTTTTCACATTAACGCTAGAGACCTCAGTCACCCTTATTTTTACTTTGCCAAATTCAAACATATTTTTCAAAACTGCATTTCTCTTTAAAAACAAGCATTAACTTCAAACCAAGGTTAACCTTTTATCATGTACTACTAAAATGCGCTGACTCATCTTCGCTTTGCCATTTTTTAAAAGCCCAGTTGCAGAGAAACCGTTTAAAAAATTTATAAAACTAAGTTAAATTCGAAATTGGTCACTTTCTTTCACTTTTTAAACTGAAATATTGATTGTATCGTCGTTAGACAGGAGAAGTCGAGTCGTCAGGTCCTGTCAGTTTTAGATCAATTTGAATGAAACTGAGGAATAAATAGTACAATGACATGCAAATCGATTGAACTGTGTGCCCGTCTAATCGCATTAAGACTAGGGTAATGTTAACGTACGCGTCACTCTTGACTTGATCCTAATGGTCGTGAGTGTAGCGCTTGACTTTCGTGGCCGATGTTGACGTGACAACGATGGACGCATGATTCGATTGCGAATGGGCTGATTAATTTTAGCGCGCTGCCTCTTTGTCTGACGACCGGCTTCTCCTGACTGAATCACCTGCCGACCAACCTTTGCACTTCCACGTCCCCCAACGCGTGTGCCAGTGACGTATTTTCCTTTATTACGAATGCTATATATTCCTGGAATCTTCGCTTCGTGGCAAGTGGGCGGGATAACCGGATGCGACGGTGGCTTCCGATAGATGGCGCTGCGTAGGTGATACGCGTCAGTATGATGTGGATGCTCTCCCCTCAGGGAGGTGAAAGTTGATAACGTTTGTTAAGGGGGAAATTTTGCCTAACCTACCAATTAACGTCCCAATATCGTACAGGAACGGGTTATGATATTGCTTCTATTCCGAAAGAAGGCGCGTGAAGGACCAACCTTTGGCCGAAAAAATTCCGAAGGTGTCGGCCGGAATCGAATCCGCGATCACGGGTTTTTGAGGGGAACGCGCTATACCTCTTGACATCTCTGGGAGGCGAAAGAGTGAGCACAAAATGAGGGTCTCCCCTCCAAGATAACGGAGCAAGAATGGAGGGAGGGATAAAAAGCGACGGAACTGCCAACTCGTATTGCAACATTTCGCCACCGGGACTCCCTATGACCTGTATCGAAACTGACGCTTAGCGAAACTAACGCGTAGCAAAAGTGACGCTTAGAAATACTGGCGTTTATCGTAAGTGACGCGTATCGTCATTGGCATTCACATTGCAATTACAAATTTTACTCGTAAGCAGCCCCCAAGAGAGGGCCTATGACGGGTCAACAGACCAGTTGGGTACATATTTGACGTTTGCAATGATTTTGTAGAACAACACTGACACGTCCCATCCATGACGCTTATCGTATATGTCGCATTTTAACACTGACGTTTGCCAATCTTTGTATTTATTTCTCTCCAGTATCGCTACAAGTTTTTGCGTCTCTTGGATATCACAACTGACGTTACCCACGCGTGACGTGTCCCAGGACTTGGACAGACCCACCTTGAAAACGCTACCTGTGGCGATACTTTACGGCACAAAACGATTTTCCTTATTGAATAATTATCCAACTTTTAAATATATATATCAATGCAAAGGGAACCTGGATGAAAAAAGAGAAAAAATAATTGTGATAAAAGAGGAAGAGCAAGTGGGAGGGGGAGGTTACCAAGTCCACCATCCTGTATACATGATAGGAGGGAAATCGAGTGGCGCGCAGACATCCCGTGTTGCGCAAAAACGTAATGAAACGTCCAAACCGGGACCTTTGGTTCTAGCCACATCCCCGCCTCGATTGTCAATACGAGGTCCGTCTGACCAGAAGTTCGATCCCCCCGTGGATCGACGCCGTTTCTCCGGCAACCGACCACTTTCAGGATCGGAGCCAACTAACTCAACAGACCAAACATCCGAATCACGACATCATGTGAATGTAGTTTCGTAGGTTGTCTTGGGACATTCTGCATGTACAGTGCTTGCAAGATGCCTTTAAAAAAATATAAATATACTTATCTACTGAGTATATAAAATAGACGCCAGTCAACTAAGCATGTCAGCTAGTAACTCTTGAACACATAAAAAACAACAATTAAATTTAACGTTGTTTATACAGAACCTCTGTATATATAGGCACTAATCCATGTAAACTATGCATTCGCCAAACTCAAACAAATATAGAAATGTCAGTGTGTAATATTTATGGTCTTTGTAGGAACAGGAACACACACAATTTGACATTACAGGTATACAGAGTAATGGGACACTTTTTGTAGCTTTGAGCGGTTATGATTCGCCCAGAGGTAGCCATTGTCCGAGAGTATTCGATAAGGTATGGACGCTGCGCTCCAACAAAAGTTGGCGTTTATTTTTGCCGCTAGGAGTGCATAGTTGGTGAACCTCCTTAACAAACAGCTTAAGATCCCCTAATCCTCATACCTCAGGGGTTTCGATAGAGTCTATAAAGAATATTCGCTAGCCTATCGCCGATCAGCATGCGTAACAACTGAAACGAACAACCGATTTTTTGAACCGTCACGCACAGGGGCCATAGCGGCCGTTTTCGATTAGTCTCGGAAATGTCAAAGTACGATTATGTAAGGAGAGTTCAAAGAGTCGATTATAATTCATTGTGGGTGCAATTAAGAATCACGTTCTATATTCTTTCGTCTTCTGATAATTCTTATGAAGTAACGCTACGGTCAAGGGAGTTGAGAAATATGCATGGTGGGTCGTGTGAAATTGTAGAAAACTCTGTTTGCCGTATCTGATTAAAAATAGCAATAAAATCGTTAAAAAACGCACCAGTGCATTTTTTTTTTTTTTTGGCGCACACCACCATTAGCAGTATAATATATCGCCGAATGTATATTTGTTGTTAACAATGACTATTTCCAAATACCCCGCGTTGCTATATTAAAATAGAGAAAGTGAATTTCACCTTTCGTGCAAGCCGCTGAACTTGGGGGTGTGTTCCTGACCCTCTTTTTTTTCAGCGTCGGCCTACTTTCATCCTTTTTCTTCCTTCTTCAAGAATTTCCAAAAGCGGCGTTGGCTATTTTGGACGACAGCCCATCCACAAAGCAACACTGAAGTCGCAGCGTAATCATTTTGATTGTGCTAATTTCTTTTTTTTTAAATATCATCCCGTGTCGTTTTTGTACGGGTTGCTCGACAAATAAAAATCATATAGGCTTTTCACGCGCCATAGCATGTGGCGCCACCTCAAGAGCATTAAGTCATTAATACCAGTACTTCTAATGCCAAAACCAAAAGGGGCTACTAGAAAGAAAGGTTCACGGTTTTCTCTACAACTGTATATTTTTTATCCATTATATTGGATACACAGCCGATACAAGGTTCAACAGGAGTTGGTCGTATCCGGTATCTTAAAAATCCGGTCCACTTGGAACTCGTCGGATGGTAGCGAGTCATGTCTGCTCCCATTTGGTAGGAATTAAACGGTCCGGAGACATCACGTTAGCCGTCCACCCCTCCCTCCTCCTCACAAGATAGGAAAATGGAAATAAACAATCGGACAAAGAATCACGCATCTTGGAACTTAATGCTAGGCTCGACCTTATCAAAACAGACGGAATAATAGATCGTGAATCCGAGTGACGAAAATACGAGAACACCACCACGAATAAATCGTTTCTACACTAAGGTAACTGTACTGCAAACGATGGTAGAATAAACCCAAACGTTACGGTACACAAAAATACAAAATTAAATGATAAATTTCTAACGGAAAAAAGTACTTTATCTCACAGAAACCGCGAAGCACTTTAACTGGAGAACTTAATGGGCTGTATATGTTCAAATTGATTGATATCGAATTATCTGAGACTCTGTACTAAGGATCCAACTCATTCTTAACATTAAGGGGTCCTTACGCAACTAGTTCGTGATTTTAGGGGTCGCCCGTTGTTCCACATAAAAGTGAATTTCAAAACCATATAAAATGAATCCGCATCGTGCATATCATATCGTGTGTTCGGGCATAAAAGAATTTGGACTTGCGTTAGTCCTGCGCTCGCGGGGGTTGAATAATATAATAACAACAATGATAATAATAATAATAATAACAGTAAAAGGTCGACGGTGAATTGCAGAAATACCGTGCGTGCAGAGGCTTCGTGCCAAACGTAAACATAATGCCGTCTACCTTAAAATTTTCTGTTTTTCGTCGTTTTACCCCCGTTTCCAAATTTTCGTGCGTTTATAACCTAGATGTGTGGACACTCATAATTTTTTGACGCATCAAAGGATGACTGAGATAATTTACATGTACATGTACTCGAAAAACCCCCATCCAGTCTAATGAGGCCATTTTCCGTTGACCATGTTTCCCTGAGTGTCTTCACCGGATCAGCCCCCGGGAATATTAAACTTGATTCCTACAAGATGACATTTTCGTAGGACAACTCTCCCGGAACTATAATGGCGCCACGAAGAAAAAAATGAGCCAAAAAATGCCATGTTTACGTTTTGAGTCCATATTGTAAATTATATGTATTGCATCATACCCTGCTGACATTTGATTATTCGATTTTTCAAATTATCCTAATGTGAATGACGTGGAGTATAATTTGAATACAACTGAACGAATTTGATTGACTCGCCACAAAATGTGCACCCCCAAAGCACCGCTCGCGTGCTACGCATATGCAGAGGAGCGCAAAATTCTCAACGATTGTAAAACGGTAATTAGTACTCGTCCGAAATTAACACGGTAATTAACCTACTCTATTAACCCTGTTGGGCCATTACTAGCAAGCGCAAGAATAGGAAAAAGCTGAGGTCAGCGGTGAAACCTCCAGGACTGCTCACCTTCACCCCTGGGTAACCGAATCCTCTCGGGGGCCACCACCAAAGCCCCACCCCACCTCCCCCAACAACAAAAACTACCAATTCCTTGATGTCGGTCATTTATCAATCTTCCTGAGACATGACGTCTATCCGTTGCTTCTGCACCGAAAAATTCAGATTGATTTTTCAACTTGGTGCGGACGTGTTGAAGTAACAGAAAAATGGTTGCAAGTCGGCACTTTTTACGGAAGGGATTAAAATTCAATACAAAATAATAAGAATGCCATGTAGTTTAGCTCCGTTCACCCTGGACCTATTTTTAAGTATTGCTTCATTAAAATGCCATTTTGTTTGGCCCTAACCGCTTAACGGACGAGGAAAGATTTCAAATGAAACACACTTGTGATTTTAAACTCACATATGGATGCTATTCACTGCAGTGACTGAAGTAAAAATATATAAAAAAGTTTTTCAGTTAAGAATGTGACCGGAGAAAATATAATTATTCTTGAAAATTGTCTATACATTCCTATCGAAAGTCGACCAGCTTCGAAACATATGATATTTAATGCACACTGGATAGGACCTATGCCCTATCGTCTACGAGTCCGTTGATAAATTTCCTGCTTTTATTGTTCGTTCAGAATCTTTTCATATCTGGTGTTAGGTAAAATTGCAAAAGATATCCGGGAAGAGTGTCCCGTTTAGGCGGGGAGGTCTCACGACTGTAAAGAACATCGCGCATCTCTCCCCCAATCCCTACCAACCCTCATTAATAACAATTCTACTATTGCAACACATCCATGTTTAGAACGATCATTTGCGAATGTTAAAATTTGGTCAAGGTACAATGTATCTGGAGGAACGGGCTTTTTCTCGTAATGCATATTGATCAGTGATCACCCAGCCACTAGAGAAGAAAAACACACCATGAACACAAACAAGTACGAGTAATTAATATTTATGGCATTGTAATCATTTCTGGCAGCGCCATCTAAGGAGCGAATATTGCTATTGAGTTCTCTAGTATTTTTTTATCTCTGAATCATGAGCATTTAATGCACACATGACGAAAATGCTCATAAAAATCGGCGATTTTCAATATATTAATATTTCAATTATACCTATCGTCTCAATTCAATTACATCTACACGACTCGTCGTAGCGCAGTTGGTTAAGCGACGGACTGTGGTTTGGCCGATCCCGGGTTCGATTCCCGGGTTCGATTCCCGGGTTCGATTCCCGGCGCGGCCTCTCGATTATTCGATCCCGGGGTACTGGTGAAAATGTGCGTATTACTTAGTACCTAAGCACTGAGATGGGTACAGAATTTTCCGGTTCTGATATACACTTCAGTGAATTTAAAAATAAAAAAATGCAGAGGCCATGTCTCTTTAAGTCATTTTTTTGTCTCGTTGACTTAAGATTTAGATGTCTTCGGTGTTGCTGCCGTCTTCATAGCAACACACACTGAAAACAGCATTGTATTTTTATAAATTGTATCTCATTTTTGGAGTCTCTTTATCCTGTAATACAAAAACATCACCAGACTGTCCAGCAGCGGTCACTAAGACTCTGTTTAGTATTATGGCTAGTTCACATGTGCAAGCTGTTCTTAGAGCAGGGGGCCCATTTTGGACTCAATCTTCCTACGTTACGGTCACGTTACCAGAATCAACCAATCACAGCTCTGATGAAGATTGAGTCCAAAATGGACCCCAGCAATTTCGTTTGCCATAGAGAGACTTGCCTTGCAAGAACTTGCACATGTGAACTAGCCATTAGAGGTGTCGGTGGCCGAGAGGTAGCGCGTTCGCCTCTTGGCCCGTGATCGCGGTTTCGATTCCGGCCGACACCTTCGGAATTTTTCGGGCGA
>JAQGBY010004558.1:0-16356 GCA_034698785.1 Mycogona germanica | reverse complement strand
GCCAATGAGGTGTTCGGCTCATGTTTTTGGTGTGATTTGGAGATGTTCACCTGCTTTGCGGCGCGCGTACCCTGACACCATTGAATAAAATCAATGCAAAAGAGCAAAGCAAACCAATCGATAAATTTTTGGAAATAAAACTACAGTGCACTACAAATAAAAACAAATTGATCATGCATAATAATTTTGATAAAATCAAATGGGAAATCAGCGGATAAAAAAATCACAATAGGGAAATATGATGACAACATTAGTAATAGAAATGGAATAATATGCAGCAAAAAACAATCGACAAACGTCAAGTAATACAACGATCCAGTTAATGGAAATCAAATGAATGGAAAATCAATTTCTTTTTGTTGAAACAGCTGTATTTGCATCGAAACACTATATAAGTTTCAGGCATCGCTACCATTTCAAAAATGTGGATGACAACCCTCCCCTGACTCCAGGGTAGTGAGGGGGAGGGGGTGGGGGGCACACACAAAAGAATCCGTGATTTCTTAGTGAAGGATGCTAGTGTACGGAAATCTCGTAGTGTGTGTTCCACTGACTAAACATCTTTAGCGAAAACCGAACACACGACCCGACATCTTCTCATCTGGAGTGTTCAACAAACAACTGTAAAACCTGAATCCCCATTTGCCAGAATGAGAGAGGTCGATGGCGCGCGTGCAGGATGAGGAACGCTTTGCGACTGGAGCCATGACTGTGGCGGCTCTCTGTGTGTGTGTCGAATGCGCGAAACTCACGCCAGTGGCGCTGTCCATCCAACAGGGGGCAAAAATAGTTCCTCGCTGCAGAAATGCATGAATGGCAATGTTTCCTGGAAATGTATTTATTATTATGCGTGCGCAGTGAACTAGAGGTTTCATTTGCGATCAATTGATAAATGAGGATTGAGATATTATTGCCATTTATCAATTACAATTTTTTCATGGAAATTTGTTATTTATCCGTTTTTGAAATGAATCCACAGAAATGGAAGTCGTGTTCCAAAATGAAAATAAAAGCGCTACCATTTTTTTTGGGGAAACGTTATTTTTGAAAATGAATGAAAACTATTAAATTAGCAACCTTTTAAATACACGTTTCACAAATTAGAGTTTCTGTCCTGGTATTTTTGTTCTCCTATGTTTTACATTTATTGTAGAATTTTAAATATTTCTCGTCTATAGTTATTTTTAAGGCGCTGTCTGTAATAGCAATAACTCGAATCTTATGCTCTTACTACGAAATTAGTGCTGACGTGGAGATTCCTCATACGAAACAATTAATTTCCTTGCTCCTTGGTAAAGACTCGATATTGATCAAACATATTACAGAAAGAGCAAAAGAAAATTTGTACGACTCGTCGTAGCCCAGTCGGTATTGCTACTGGCTGTGGCTCGGCGGTCCCGGGTTCGATTCCCGGCGCGGGCTCTCGAAACTTTCGATCCCGGGGTACTGTTTGTTCCCCCTCCCACAGTGCCTAAGCACTATGAGGGGGACGTAAGGTCTGTAGTGCGGTTGACTACAGTTGATGGAAACTAAAAATAAATTATGATAAGATCCTGCAATGTATTCAATACAAAAAATTAGATAACTACACAGAAAAAATCAAAACATTATCTACCTGACTCATACATGTATGTGAGAATGTTTAACAGTGATGCTGATCAGTCTGATTGGTGTCGTTCATAAACCAGAACGACACCAATCAGACTGATGATATTTGGTGGCTTTTTTATTTTTAATTCACTGAAGTGATTTCCAGGAAGATTCTGTACCCCTCTCAGTGCTTAGGCACTATGTGAGAAGCACATTTTCACCAGTACCCGGGGTCGAGTAATCGAGAGCCCGCGCCGGGAATCGAACCCAGGACGGCCGAACCACAGTCCGTCCCTTAACCAACTGCGCTACGACGAGTCGTACTAATTTGGACAGAAGTAGACAACTAAGCCACGTCAGGGTCCATTGCAACACCTGAACATGTCCGTGCCCCAGACCGAAAATACGTTAATTACGAGTATATTTCGGTGGATGGCGTTAATAACTAAACAATGACCGACAAAACAAGCGCTGCGGTTTTTCTCAACACGTGCCCGCAGCGCCCCCAGCGGCAACGTCATCACGGCGCAGGAGAGAAACTTCCGTTTGCGCAGAGCAATTTAACGCGCGCGCACACACACACAGTGTGAGCCGCCAAGAGAACCAGACGACGCCGTACATCTGCTCAGCCGATTTTCTTTTTTTGCTCGCGCAAAATGCTCGTGAAGAGCGCTGCTGTTGCACATTGCGAAACAGAACTGCGTGTGTGTGGCTGGTATTCTGGTAGGCAAGGTGAAGTTGACGCGGTCGTATTACAATATATGTGCATCCACGTCTGGGCGCAATATCCGATGGCCTATGCGCAGACACGTTCTCTCGTCTCTCGCTAAACTCGTCGCCTGACCGCCACCATCAAAATCATCAGCAGAGCAGACTCCCTGCCAGTCCACCACCATCCACATCCCTCCCGAAGACCCACCACTGAAAGGGCACAGGCAGCAGCAAGGAGGGTTGTTGTCAATGGCCAAGACACCGTGACCACCACGACCAGAGAGAGACGTGAGGAGGACGTAAGAGGCAAAAACCTCTGTTGCTGTAGAACCTCGCCGCAGAGTGGTGGCCAACGTCGTTCGTCATTGGCGCGCGGTTTTTCGCTGTTGCGAACGCAGTTTCTTCTCCAGCAGCTGCATCCGGAGAGTGTTTTTCATCAAAACTCTCCGGGACAATCGGTCTCAGTGCTCACAACTGAGAGACCAACAACAACGTCATAAGAAAAGTTCAATTGTGTGTGCATCATCGCATTCCCCGAATCGTGTCTAGTGACGTGCCATCGAGAAAACACGTTTGTTTACATTCAAGCATCAAACTGACGCGATTCATCAGCTGAGCAAGATCAATTTTATTTTGGTGTAGTGGACAATCCGCCCCTAATCATGTGAGCAACAATCGACCCGCAAGAGAAATCGTGTCCACCGCAAATCCGAACGACAGCTGTGAACGACTATGTAGAATTAACCCTCATTTGTTGGAATCTGTCATTTGCACTACTCTCGTGACGATTTTCAACACGCTTAACGTGTCATAACGATTTTTGCCACGCCCATTTTGGTTTTGACAACAGCACCATTGGCCTTTTCAAGCCATCAACGAACTGTTAAAACAGTGCAAAGTTCTTCAATTCTTCTGGGCCCGGACTAAAAACGTTGGACATACACATGACAAAAATTCAATTGTGACTATTGGTGAACACATACACACACCAGTTGACAACCAGGTGGCAAGACATTAGCATCAACTCACGGTCAACCAGTGCATAATTGTGCCATTTGCGAACCTGATTTCTCAAAGTTTGTGAGATTGGGTGCAACGCCCTCTTGAATTGCGTCACTCACACACACACACCATCAAAATACACTTTTATAGGCGGACCGAGAAATCCAGCAGATCCACGACGTTCACCAATTTCCACGAATATATATACATATATATATAAAAGAGATTCCAATACTGGGTGGAACTTGGTGCGAATTATCGGTGTAGCAGAAGAAAAGATATCTCTTTTTATATCTAGCTACATCCATCCCCAAAGAGAGAGGGGCGGTATTCATTTCCAAACGAAATAGCCATTTGTGCGTAAACACAAACAGAAAAGGACGTGAAGCGTGACTCGGTCTTAAGAGAAACGGAAAAGACGCAACGGTCGGACTCGAAAGCAGAACGCGCGCTCGTGTTCACACTCTCGGTAGTCGAGAGAATCAATAACGACGCGTTGTCGTAGGGTGGGTGAATCCAATGCGTTTGTGTGTGCGTGTGCCGACGGATTATTAAGAAAAGGTCACTTCGCTGTCGTCATTGATGCTAATGCACGTTGCATAAAAGGGAAGGGAGTGGGGGGCGTAGTGAGAAAGGCGTGTGTTTCGGTCGTGTGTCGTCCGGCTCCCGACGCGCCCTATAGAAAATATATATTGGCGCGCTTCACTTTCGAGTTCGGTGAGAGAGAGTGCATGTAAACCGATATAGTCGTCGTCACGCCCGTCGACTCGCGCCCGGCACGGACCAGCGCACCCAGGACCGCTTCGCACCAATTTCTACGGGACCGACCACCACCACCAACACCACGACTACCATTATTACATATGTAACCGCCGCAGGTCAGATTTCAATTCGTTTCGTCTCGTAAAGTGTGTCTATCTTAAACAGATTGGGACCGAGCGAAACTTCCGCGCGAAAAACCGAACAAACTCCAACCGAGCCAATTCATTCATTCGTCGGCTGTGTTTGTATTCGGAATCGTGTTAAGATAATAGCAGTGTTGGTGACGAAATTCGCGCACGAACAAATTACATCATCCCACATTCTCCTGCCGAAATCCGTATTGGTAGAAGAGAGATCTATCTCCGTTTTCTCTTCTGTAACGGGTTCCGTGAAAGAACGAAAAAAAGAAGAGACGAGCTTCCGCGAAAAGAAAAAGATAATCACATCTTAGCGAGAGTTGAGTCAAGTGTTATTTTGTGAGCGCCGGGCGCGTTAACAATAATAATACCTAGGTTGCTGCTCAGAATTGCCCAGCATCAACCATCTGTTATTGAGTGAGTGGAGGAGGAAAAAGGAAAACTAGTTTTTTTCGGTAAGGTGTGAACGATTTCGTCAGTTTTCTATCGGCTGACTGTTTGGTGATTTCGCTCCCGCCCACGCAAAGGTGGTTGGATTGAGCGGAAGAGTTTCAGCACCGATACATACTTTTTTTTGTTGCCAGTGGGTGCAGAACTGGTACGTTTTATATGATTGGTGGTTTGTTCCCGGTCCATGCGTTTAGTGCGATTCTGACTTGAGTATTGTGTGATCACACCGTTCGATACGTTTGAAAAAGAAATCCACCGAACCGATCTCATCTTCAAAATGCATTGGAGGAGGAGTACATTCGGAATGGCGTGCTTGCAGACCTTGCTGGTCAGCTTGATGATGCTCGTCTCCTGGAAGTTTGTCACCGTCACAGGTAAGTTCGATCCATTTCAATTATTCAGCTGCGAAACAAACTTTTTCCAATGCGAGATTTCTGATGACAACCGTGTTTTACAATCGGTTAAATAAATCAGGTAGTTCTGGCATTTTGTTTCATCATCTAAACCATCTTCATATACTCGTTCCATCATGACATCTGGATGCTGGTACAAATATTTCATATTTCACCTGTCGCATAGTCCGGACTTATTTTAATCACAACATTAGAAATACTTCTGTAGTTGTTTAAAGATTTAACACGGCTCATCTTTTCAATGTGTTAGTCAGGATTATTCACCAACGAAAATCTCTATTTCGTCAGATCCATCAACTACAGGGGGGAAAGTTTTTATATACTCAATGAGTCATGCACTCGTAGGTTTAGCTGTTGACTACAAACTTATTTGTAGCTCTAGTGCTTGCTGGTGGTAGTCTGAAATATAATATTTAGTCGAGTGAGTCACACTAGTTCAATAAATCATGGTTTATATTCAGGGCGACTAAAATAACAATTCCACAGAGCGGTCAAAAAAAGTTTATCTTTAAAGCAACAACAGGTACATCGTATTTGTTGTGCTGGTCTTTTTAAATGGATTTTGCACACACAGCATACTCGTGTTTGCTTTCTATTAATGGTATTAGTTAAAATCTCCTGATAATATATTTTTATTTCTTTGCTATATATCACGTACTCTGCTCATGTAAAGCCAACAAATGCCACGACTCAACAAGTCATTACTTTTTCTCGTTAAACGTTAAACATTAAAGAAATGCAAATTACGAAACATTTCTCGTTTATGCTGTTCACTGTAAAGTGGGTTAGAAACGTCATGTTCAAGGTCTCTGCTCTAGAAGTTTGTCAATGCTACGACGAAAATAATCTCAACTATAGACATGTATAAACGAACCTATTGAATCGATGATGGATTTTTCTTTCTGAGTGCCAATCTCGCGAGTGAACTTTATAACTTGGGGCTTCGCCAAGAACAAATGAACGCTGAGGTCTGGTAGACCTTTTTCATTGTGGAGGGGGACGTTTTTTCCCTACTATTTGACTGGTACAGTATCGCTGAATACTAGTGATTAAGTTTATTCATGCAGCTGCTCAGGCAAATTACTGCAGACAATGGGAATGATCGATGGATTTATGGCCTTTCCAAATAACAGTAATCAATTTCGGGAAGAAACTACTGAGCACTTATTTGAATACACTTGTTAAAAACGTACACCAATAATGATCCACCACTGCGCTCGCTCTATTAATGGACAATTGTTAAGAAATTGTTTAAGCACAAAGATACCCAATAAAAGATGTTGGGAGGCGCTTGAAAGCAAATTGAGTTTGTAGAATTTGAACTGCTTTTGCCTATTTACAACGTAATGACAAGATTTACGAGTATTTCAGTACACTATACACATAGTACAACGATCTATATTATGAGCTAGAGGAGAGTTAGTTGACTTGAGAACGGAGTTGCAACTAGAAAGGATAGCAAATGTCAGAGTTCAGGTGACTTTGACAGTTGGACCGACTCACATTTTTGCTCTCAAGTAGTAACCTCGTTATTTGACAAGCTTTATCCTCCCCCTTATTTAGCGCCCTCCCTGGACTAAAATACTTTTCGTCCTTAACCATTATAATCAGATACGTCCTATTGTTTAGCCCCTTTTTGGATTGGTATTGGCGATCTATGTTTTTCAAATTCATTGATTCCGTTTGTTGAAAGGTCAATTATTGTGGGTTGTTGTTCTTATGACTTTTCTGCCAGATATTGCACGGATTGTTAGACCTCGCTCACAATCCAGCGTAGGAAGGATTGAAAGCTAAGGTCACATTTCGGGCGAACGTCAAACAGGCCCTGCTTTGTTCCTACATAACGTGTTATTTAAATGAATGAGATATTTCCTGCACATAAATTATACGCTTGCTCACTTGTTCGCAACTGTCTACATCATAAGCGTGGGTTTCCATAACAGAATATTAATGAAAGAAACACTATTCCTTCAAGAACATAGCCCACTACATGTACCCACTAAAACAAATGCACGAACAAAACAATTTACGAACATTCTATCATTGTAATGACGTTTGCATTTCGTCAGTGTGAAAATTCATTTAATGGAATGACCGTAGATAAATGGACTCTATATGGCGAATTTAGCCTGCTTTTATTTTCAGTAATGTAAACTGAGAAACAGTACACTATTATTAAATCGTTCTTGCCATAAACGATCACTAGTACAAATAATTTTAGTCACATATGTATGAATCAATTATATAATGTCAGTGGTCAGACACCAATAATATTATTAAATTAAGATCACTAAACAAATTATTTTTCTTGTTTCAATATTTCCAAGAAAGTAAACCATTTTTTGAAAACCAATTTTGATCTATTGTTACGTAAATAAACTAATAATAATATTCGATCGGTGTTGTTGTGCCGATGTACGGTTTCCGTATACAGTGCAGTTATTTCCATTGTGGGGGTGAACTATGGATGTTTTTATATTTTTTTGTCTAGCTCTCTGACACGCATTTCGCGGCGCTGTCCGGAGATATGCCCATTTGAACAAACCGGAAAATCGCGATCGGCCGAAGCTATTATTATTATTGGGACAACGTAATAAAAACGGCGGACCGATACGAGAGACCTCCTTGCGACGTTATACAGACTTCAATAGTTGAAAGTAGCTGCCAATACAGTCATGCACAAAATCAAACTGTTTTCAATGCACGCAAACACAGACCCAACCGCACATGTAATCAAGTAAGTCCTCATCCGTTCAGAAAAAATATCGCCAAATGCTAATTCCTATTTCCAAACACCATACACGTATTTTCAAGTCTCAAACCAATGACAAGCATACGCGTGTTTGTTGTAATTTTACACTAATAGGATCAATTAAAAAACGTCAGTAAATTGAACGATATGGATTACCTAGAGGCCTGATGGTGAATCCTGGACAACACTAAGACCAAGTGGTAAACTTCAGATTATAACTGCATTCTTAAAAAATGGAAATTTTTAGTTTTGCATTTGTCATAATCGGAACACCGGACCTCTTGATTAGCTCGATTGTGTAAACATCCGATTCAACAACTATCGGATCAACGACGACTTAATAGAACGAGTATATTATTTTAATTGCTCGCATCTTACAACACTCACCAGTTCGTTTGTCTTTAGTCTAACTCTACCTTAGGGCGTAATTATATCATTAAAAAGTTATTCTGACATAGGAATAAACGCCAGCTTTTGATGATGGTGGTACCACGAAAATCGTTGGCGATTCAGCAAGTCTAGATTGGTTGAAGTGCAATAATACGAAAGTGCCTTCTGATTGACGAAATCTCCGCCGCATAAATTTGTCAGCATTCGTCTGCAACAGTCAGCGAAGTTCATGTTATGGCAATAATAATAATGAAAGAATGCAGTGTACTCTTTAAAATCTCTCAGCCGACGTTAATAAAACAGCTCTCGTATGTGTGCACTAGTATCGAGAATGGAGGGTTGGAAAGTGCAGGCAAAAAAGGTACACTGTGCTTGGGCATTCAAGGTCGCGAAACCGGTCTGGCAAAAATACCTGTCGGGAGGTTAGCCTGTTTGCGGCCAAGTTGTTAGGGCAGGTGTTACAGGTATGAGGGGAAGGGGAGGGTGGGAGAAGCGCGGCACACGAAGCTGACACTTGATGGACGCTGAGTGGTGGAAAACGAGCCTGCTTCCAGCGTCTACATGCTCTCCTGTGACCCTCCGTGTGATCGGATGGACGACTTTCTAACCGGTGGGGGATTCAAGTGTCGTTTACACCATTGGAACATTCCACCGAGATCATCGATTTTGTTAGCGTGGATGCGTGAGATTGACATTTTTGCTCAGCGATTTTGCGGGCGCGTTTGGCAACCAAACAAACTGATTTAATTCTTTAGTTTTTAACCGGGGGTTGTTGATTTAGATAATAAAGTTTGAAAAATGCAAAGTCTCATTTCAGATGAAGTCAAATCTGATGCAAATATGTTTTTGTTTCTGTCCAAACGAACTGTTCTGGATGAATCGTAATTCGAAATTGAAACAAGCACTAGACAAAATAACTATTTTCGCAATTTCGTTTTGTGTGGAACATCGTGGAATTTCGTGTCTCAGGAGGATTTGCACCTATGTGATAGAAAAGTGGGCTTGTGTGCTATTGAAAACCCATGCTGTATTTTGGTTGCGGATCTGAAGGGCAAATAAGGGCATATACCTGTTCATAAACGGGCAGAATTGGCAATTGAACAATGCCATACTGTGTATGTTCACAAATTGTGAGTACCAAAAATTCTTTTTGCTCTTCATCACTTGAGTGACAACTTGAAAGAGACGATATGTACAATTACCAGACGAGGAATGCCATTATTTGCCAAGATTGAAAATATTTTATCGTTGCTCTCGCTCTTCCAGTTTCCGATTTCTTGTTCAAGATCCACTCCACTGCAACTCTCATAACTGTAGTCCAACTTTAGAACTTCGCATAGGAAAGTTGTAAGACCTCATAAACACGTCAGCCCACGTCATTTGTCAACGGGGAAACCTATTTTGAAACGTTTATTTATGTGTCGCAGATCGTTTCCAATAAATATTTCAAACAGAATTGCGGTGTGCTTAAAACTCTTTCGAATTCACCTTGACAAATCGCCCCGAAAGTTGACATCCAGTTCCGGGTTTCCACTCCACAGACTTCGCCTGAGACTCCACCACAAAATCCTCAAACACGTGACGTCACTGAAAAGTCGACAAAAATACTCTCGATACGTCGAGCGTGCGACTTGGTACCTTGGAATTCCTCGCCGAGGACCGTAAATACATTTTATATTTAAAGTGGATGATGCCCCAAATTTGATCAGCTTATCTGACGCCCTTCCAGCAGGATAAGGCGTTCGACATGTCGGCGCGTCGATTGACGGACGACTCTCTCCAGCTTTGTTATTTCTACGGGGAGACGAATCTGAACAGTGGAACGCTGCCCAGCTCAAAGGACTTGGAAATGGACTAGTGTAATTGCGGCGCGCCGAGTTGCTTACATACAATTCAGTTGGCAAACATCTCACCAGTCGTTTATATTTTGAGTTGGGCGCAGCGGCAAAATATGTAAGCAAGAAAACATAGTGGCGGGAGCAAAACTGGATGGAAAAAGAGAGAGGAGAGGGGGCGACACATTCGCAAATATACAGATACGCGATGGGCTAAAATCGATCGAACACACGTGATAAGCCAGATGTTGGCAACAGGCACGCTTTCTTATTATTATCGTTTATGTCTGCGACTGTTATTTTTCCGGGAACAATTTCGGGGACCCATTTTAAGCGACGTTTCTACGACCGTACTATTATATATTAATGTCTCCAAGAACTTGATAAAATTTAAAAAAAAATTGTTTCGTCTAGTAAATTTTGACCAAGTAAACAAAAATGAAATATATAGTCGCTGAAATGCTTCCGTACGTCAGACATGCGTTTGATGATTCTAAGCGAAATATTTGGATGCAGCAAAAATAGGATGTAAGGCGATCGAGCAACTTTTGGTTCAAAATTTCATAATTGATGCTTCACTTTGAAATATTACATCTGTGATACGTCTCTTATGACATTTTTAGTGCTTCACTGACGTCTTAATAAATAATCTTGACTTCATTGAAAAATTGTCGTCCATTGTGGAGGTTTTCCTAAGATGGTGTTCATCGTACATGAAAGGAGAATATTTTTAAGACTGATCCATTCCTTTGATTAAGAAAACGTCCATGCCAGATGCCTTATACTCGTTGCTTCATGTCTTAAAGTAAGCCTACATAAAAATCTTTGAATGCAAGCAACACTAGCGAATAGCAATCGGTCGAACAGAGTTCGGCTAAAAATGTCATGGTCTAAACTCCTCTCGACGAACAGTGCAACTCGAGCGAGTTGACTGCATGTATTTATATTGAAACGCGCCCAGTCATCATACGGCCTCGTTTCCTCCCTGACACGTCCTAACGAGCAGACAGACACAAACACCAAAAATGCAGTTCATCTCCAGTGTGTATTCGGCTGTCAGTGTCTGCCATTACAGAACTGGGTGTCGTCGTCAACCGCTGACGTCTAGCGCGCCCTGATCGACGTCTTGCCTTGTTGTGTAGACCAGACCGATGCTTGTTTGCTCGCCTGAGTTGTTTTCGCGTGCAGCAGCAAACTGCAGCGCCGTCTACATTGCACACTTAGTGACGCGCAAAACCCTGAAAGTTACGCTTACGTGCTTGAGCACGCCTCACCAAACACCTGCTGAAAGCACAAGACCGAGCCAATTTGTCTCCTGATTTTTGCGACTATCATCAAAGTATATGATTGCGAAATCACGAAGACTTTTTTATACGAATGTTTCGCACTCAACAAAAATGTGCCTATCGTCTTTTTGCACTCTTAATTTTAGTGCAGAGATGTGTGCACAAAGGTTTTGCGAAATTGAAATTGCAATGTGGTATAAATATTTACAAAGCAAGATTCAATTGTATCATGTTTCAAACATTTTTTTCCTATCAAAATCATATCATTGAAATTCAGTTCTGCAACATGATTCAATTGAAATCCAAATTGTTTAAGTGTAAATTTCGAGAAATATATCACACAGTATGATGGCTCATTTAATAGACACAAAAATGTATTATTTTAAAAATATCTACGGTTTACCTGCAAATGTCAAACTATAACTATCTGTACCTCCAACCCGTTACCATCCTTGCATATATGCTTGACATAACCTTGACTTTTTCGAAAAGAAAAAAAAAACGTTTTGCGATGAAAATATAAATTCCGAGCGAGTCTATTTGCCAATAATACGACAAACCCAATATTCGTTGACGTGATTGTTCGATTTCAAGACAGTATAAGCCCGAGATGGTCGTTGTCTGACCTCTCCCCAGCTTACAGTGTATGGGTGTGTGTGCCCAAGATTTTTGCTCCAGTGCATCCTGTGTCAACAACAGCTATCAGGAAGCTTTTATATCATGACGTCGTGTATAAACATGGCGAGTACTCTACTCGCATATAATATCCCTCTCCTATAATAGAATGTTGCCGTCAGTGACGGTTTATTAGGTGCTTTAAAACACTTCTAAAATCTAATATCGATTTGAGAATTATTGAAGTTTTGATTTTGAAAATCATACCTATTTGTTGTGTCATTTGTCTGTTCTTTTTGGTCTTTTAAGAGAATCCAAATTTTCTCAACATATTTTACAGATAGTTACGATCAGAATACTAATTTTGGGAAGCGCTTCAGTAATTTTGTTTATTAATTCGCAACTCAAAATCATTTATAAACGACTTTGCTGCAAAGTACATAAAACTAGAAATCAGGGGTCCCGTTGCCGGCTTCTCCAATAATCACATAGTCATCCATCTCTCTGCAGTGGCTCGCATGACTACATGTTCGGAACATTTCATCCAGTCATGCATGAGGTACTACGCACATCTTGTTCCGAACTCAGCTTATCAATAAATGGATTTTATCATGCATAATGTTGTAGCGAGTCCTATTTGCCGTTACGGTCGCGATATATACTGTACACACTGTACTCGTTCGTTTAGTCCATATCATCCGCATGCGAGCCATTATGTGAGAACTCCACCATACATAACTCGCCTCATCTCGCCAACATTCACTCCAGTGATGGGGCCAATATTTATGCCGTGTCTGTCGTACATCACTTTTGCAGTGAGTGGTACTTTGGTTGCCATTTCAAATGAAGGGGATGTTATCCTAGAAAGGAAAATGGGGTATTAGCAACCAATAGTAATATTGGTGAAACACTAATTTGATAAACATTCGAGGTCTGGAATAGTCAAAATACTACACTGATTTTCGTCAAGCGTCCTTGATTTTATACGTCCTTGATCATTTTGCAATGATGATTGTGCGAAAATAATTAATATTTTTTGTACTCTTTTTTGGTAGTCTTTGGCAGGGCTTTTTGGTAGTCCTGAAAAATAGGAGTTCTGGTAAAAATAATTAAATTCAATCAACTGTTTTTATACAAGTGTTTTTAATTAGACCATAAATATGACAACAATTAATTAACATAAATTTAAAATATGATAATTTTTTTTTCTCATAAATATGACGTCTTACTTTTTTCTAATGTTCCTTTCTCACTAAAATCCTGTTTTTTGCTTTATCCTGTAGTGCACTGACTACAGTGAAGGGCATACAAAAAATCGTTTAAGGTTCTTGGAACATCTTACTTTTAATTGACTTTTTAGGATCTTGGCATTGTTTCAAGAATTTTATAAATTGTTCTACGAGAAAAAAGAACATCTGTTTATTTACAGGTTAACGAAAATTATTACATCTTATAGAAATTTTCTAAAATGAATACAGGTTTGCAAATTTTGCTATCATATTCAGACAAATCAATTTACAATTAAAATACGTAATTTTAATTAATTGTCTTATTTACCGCTCAACAATTTCTGCACCTGTAATTTTCAGGTACCTTTTCTTCTCATTAAGACTTAATCCTAGTCGTTAGGAAGTGCTAAAAATAAATATCTGCTAATTTAGGTGAATAGATACTCCCAGGCGTTAATTTTTCGCGGCTCTATCTCAATCGAACACCTAAACTGAGGCCTGTTAGTTGGCCTCCCCCTCCCCCGAACGGCTGCGTCTATCTGTGTTTAGACATTAGCTCTAGTCATGCCCTTATTTGCCAGATGCCATGCGTGTCTCATTAAATCATGTCAAATCTCTCAAGCTTAGCAAATCTTGCGCTCCAATGAGTGACAGGATTTTACTAATGAATAAATTAGCATAGATTAAATTTTACCGGGGAGTTTGTCGACACACGCTGGTCTAATATTTGTTCAGTCAGGGGGTCCATTTTTCGGAAGTCGTACGTTGTCGTCGGCACTCCCGTGAAGGACCTACATTTGGTATTTCGTGGATGATGTACGGGTATGTGTTTACCTGAGAGTGTAAATCTGTAAGTCAAATACCTACGCCTGCACGTTATCCTGTGCGGAAAGGAAAAGTAGTTGTGACGAATATCATGTGTTATCTATAGGAACGAGCCCGTTCAACAAACGGTTGTCTCCATGAAGTACGTTTCGTAGGTTTAAAATTAAAAACAAATCTGTACTTGCTTTTCTGTGCGAAAATGAAATACAATCATGTTGAAACCAGAAACTAGCCCGTTTAACAAACGGGATAAATGACAAATGGGGAAGTGAATGCACGAAGTAGGGTTTGGTGTCGGTGACACCAAGTGTGACGTCATTTGGTTCCCTCTTCTCTCAATTCGAATCTTACGTAATATATAAACCATGACGACTGGATTTGTGACGTCAAGATGAATCCAAGTGACACCAAGTGTGACGTCACACGGTTCCTCTTTTTCTCAAATCGATACCTACTTAATATATAAGGTCTGGCGACTGAATTTGTGACGCAAGGGATGTTTACACTACGTCACAGCTAATCACGGCTCTACCATCTCTCTGAGCTAATCTAGTACTTTATAAACCTTGGGTTGAAGGAAAAAAAAACAAATTTATTTTTGATACTATATATGCCATTTCTTTTCAAAAATCCCATCATATACTAATTATTTCTATTCCGTGGGTTAACTTTAAAACTTTAACAAAATAGTGATAGTGTTATCGAAATTTTCTATTAAAACCACATAACGGAAAGGTTCGATGAAACGTCACAACATTTAATAATATTCAAAAGCCCACATCTATCTTGCAATTCGTATTTGTCAATTTGGACATCTTTTTTCTACGCTATCTCATTCTGACAGCATGTATCCAAACCACACTATGTCTGCAAGCCTCTTCCAGTACTGGTCGACGTCGAAGTTTTGCTGTTAAGGCAAACGCAGCCCCGCGATAAGGTTATATGTACGCGTGGCTAAGCAAATATCAATTTTATGAGCTCGCAGAAGGGAAAAACTAGACGATAGCTCCAGTTCGTTTGTTGACGTGGGCAACTGATATTGACTGCTTCACAGGTTTCAATTCGCATAAATTCGCGATACCATATGTACTAGCTGGTGAAGTCCTATAAACAAACATGCTAACACGGGTAGACGTACGAGTATGGTAATGTAAATTCACTGACAAGTTCGTCCCGTGTGCCATTCGGTATCAATCACTTGGAGCGATTGCATCAATAAGCGATGCACATTTTTTTCTTCTGTGTTTAAATTCTGAGAAGTTTTGTAGCAGGCAGTAAACAATTTTTTTCTGTCTGCATAAACACAAAAATAAAATTCCTCAAAACACAACAGTATAGGATTCTGAATGTTTATCCTGTATAATAAATAGCGGATTGTTCCCGGGACAGCGCCGGACGAAAAAAGACGAACAGAGTCGGCGACAAACTCTTGAAATAAAATAATAGAATATCTATTATTCAATAAGGGTAAACTAATAATGAAAACCACTGCAACTGACGAAAATATGCACGATGACGATTATCACTTAAGGAAGTCTTCCCTCATCCTCATCTCCGAGGAAAATTTAAAGGATTAAATAATTATTAGTTTTGTATCATTAGTAAAAATCATTATTAGTTTAATCGGAAATGGAGATTGTTCAATTATCGGTGAACCTCCTTAACAAAATTTAAAAAAAGTTTTATGACCATCTCGCGTTAACAACATAGGTGCCATCGAGATTTTCGCAGATTTTTTATTATAGATCTTTTGATATTTTTTAATTTGCCCCCGAAATATCAGCGCTACTCGTGTTACTTTAAGAATTAGCCTGCCGTCAATTGCAGCATGGGCAATTAATCGAGTGGCGATAGTTGACAAGTACCTTGCCTCGTTTCGTTCATTCACATTTCGTACGAACCGCCGAGAATAAGACTACCTAATCTCCAGGAACCAACAAGCCGAATGATTTTTTTCTTCTCAATCTCTCCTTCCAAACTCCACTTTCAAATGAACCTGAATAATTGTGAAAGGAATTGGTTCCCGAACAAAACATAGCGGCTTGCACATGGAGCCGATGCAGTCAAGTGGCAGATCTCGATTTCGGAACAATGGACGGGGACGAACCCTCGCATGCACACACGTCAGTCACGGTTTTTCGCGTGCATGAATCTAGGTGCACTGGTAGACCAAGTGCTTTTCTAAGGGGCCTTAACCCAGGGCACCATTTCGATCCACCATCTCAATTCCACATTCCTAATTTTCTCTAAATGGCGTTATCAACCTGTTGACCTCGCACTGCGATATCCTATATTATAAAACAAAGAATTGGATTTTGGTGTTCGGAGCAAAATTTCAGAACGGCTCAATGAAATCGCA
>JAQGBY010004557.1:0-16358 GCA_034698785.1 Mycogona germanica | reverse complement strand
GCTTGGTTGGAACTGTTATCTGGTGTGCTTGGTTGTCTCGTGAAATCGACGACGTCATGCTTTTGATGTGGAGACGCATTTTTTGAAGTTTGAATCGAAAGGGAGATTATCCAAAATTTGGCAACGATTGTTTTATTATGTTATATTGAAAATAGAGATCCGTCGCTCCGTCGCTAGCGAATTATGGTAATTTAGTAACTGTATGTTGATTTTTTTGAAATTTCATTGAGCCGTTCGGCTGATTAGTCTCCGGACACGAAAATCGAAATCTCTGTTTTATAATATAGGATTGTAAGCCTGTAGGTATTTTATAAGGTCTTTTTAAAATACGTTTCACAAAATTCAGTATTATTTATTCATGGAGCCTCGCCAGCTCATCGTCGAATTTACACGGCTCTGTCCAGTGTTTGCTCTTTTATGCTTATAGAAAAAGCATTTCCTTATTAGCACTCGGTAGTATTCTTGATTCATTTTTGAAAAAAAAACCATTAATTAACTTATACAACTGAAATTTCGTGTTCTCCGAACAATTAATGTTTCCGAAAACTGATTGTCGTGATTTTTAGAAGATCGCCATCCCAGCACCACAATTAAACATTCGTTGAAGAAAAATGCAGAAAGTGGAAGCGTACGTGTTTAGACCTCCTCCACCACCACCACCACCACTCAAGAAATACTCGACTACCGAAATCCGAGATGGAGGAGTTGGCTCACCAAGTTGGAACTCCCACGCCGGCGAGGACATGCGCCCGTCTCCACCCATGCTGAACGCCAGCACTCGAAGCTTGTAGATTTTGCCAGGCGACAGACCCTGCACCTTCATCATGTTGTGGCCGCCCTTCCACACGATCACGTCCGTGTAGGTGCTGAAGTCTTGATCCGAGTCCCAGTAGCGGATCTGTCGAGGAAATGAGATACGGCACCACAGGGCCGGCGATGGATTAACACCAGTGAAATGTTTGAATTTCTAGGCTGGTCAACAACCACTCAACTAGAAAGACCACCGTGAGTCGCCGTTGGAAATTAATTGCTTGCTCGAAAGTGGACCTCAATTTTTAGACAGTCTATCATAGGATTAATATGAGCACGTCTATTAGTCTGGACAAGATACCTTGAATCCTTCGATGGGTTCCTCTTCCTGCGAGGGACTGGAGGCGCGCCACGTCACCATGATGCTGTGCGGTGTTAAAGCTTCCACGTTCACCGACGTCGGCGGCTTGATGGGAGCTGCAAGAATGGAACACCAACGAAACATATAAGATGAACTCCTTGGAAATTGTTATTTTCTCAAAAATCAGCCGCACAAAAACAGAGAATGCTACTCACCAGACTTGAAGGTCCTCATCTTGAACGGCTCGCTCTCCGTTCCACTGCCAGCCCCGTTGAAGGCCATGGCCACCACCCAGTAGTAGGTGTTGTTCATGAGACCCACGATCAATGCTTGGTTGTTGATGTCACGGCTTAGCTTGTAGGTGGCGTCGTCGGCAGTCTCGTACCCGTCTCGCCAGTATTTGATCTGCAAGAGGAATCAGGGGACGAAATGTTACCGGGATTCATGCCACTGTAGCTGACAGATTAAATAGTCTCGCTATTGGACAATATGCACGTTTCTTAGTCTTATTTATTTAAATAACTATTTTGTGATTTTTATTTTACAGCGAGATGTCTGGCTGCTGTCTGATTGAATTTCACCATACATTTGTCGGTGTACTCGTAATAAGCAATAATTTTGTAATCGAATGCGCAACATATCTTTTGAAATTAATAAGATTTTTTTTAGTAAATTATTATTTGATGGCATGAGTAAAAAAAAATAAGATTTAAACCATGCAATTCATATTCTTAGATTCTAAAACTAAAATGAAATTGAGGAGCATTTCTCATTCAGACTCCGATCAAGCTCCGAATCATAAATAAAATATTAAACTTTTATTTTTGTAAGCCATAGATTGTCAATGCGATTGGAATCTATCCTTTCATCTCCTTCCCTGTAGTCGACCAATGAGAGCGCACCCTGACGATAGCCAATGGGCAGTAGGGGTGGCGCTGGAGGTCAGACGGCGAGTCTAGGTCGGAGAATCTCGACCGAAACTCGTCGTCACTTCTTCCTGACCTGTTGACCATGCTGGTCACTGGTTGTTTTTCGTCCACAATTTAATTATCCTCGTAATTTGATATCATCGTGTTTTATTGTGAATACTTTAAGAAATGAGTATCGTAATTCTGAGGAACATTTTTCATATAATCTGTCCTTTTGAAATGGACGTTATGCGGTGCTAGAAATTTAGCAAGAAGAAATTGCGGTGTAATTCTGAATTTGAGATTTTTACATCCGGAATTTCTCGAACCTTTTTACCGACAACTAGCCTGAATTTATCTGGGTGAAATATCAACGGAGCGGAGAATAAAATCTCAATTTATCGGCAGTGGAAATCCTACGTGCTCACGGTTTTCATTTCAATCGGAGAAATCGTGTGTGGAATAATTTTGAAGAATATTCCCAATTCATTTGCGAGGAAGACGTCATCAGGAGCAATTTCGAAGGAGGGAAATTGTTATCGGTCTTCTCATCCGCGTTGGTGAATTCGCGTGTGTTGGTGACGCGTAAATCAACCTGCTTGTCGGTGACGAATGGATCGGTGATGAGCGATCTAAATTCTCGCGGATTCAACTGGTGAACAACAAAGGCAGTGCACGTAAGATGGGGTCGCTCCCCGAACGTTGTGGGGTAGATTTGTAAAAATCAGTATCATAATTTGTTTCAACAAAGGGGAAATTCAAAAGGTGATTTAAAGAGATGGCCACATGAATAAAAAGATGAAAATCATTTAATATTCAATTTAAATCGTGAACTTGTTATTTTGTCCTGTGTGTCCTCGTAAAAAATTGTAGAATCAGAGGGCGTAAATTTTGCTTAAGATAAACATATCTCCTTCAAAAATGCGTCCCACATTTTTAATATAAATTCTTGTAAAATTGGTTTGTTCACCGGATTCCTGGACTACATAACTAGTTTTTAAATTAACTTCTCAATAAAATACTTGTCATGTAAATGTCACAGATAACCAACACCCAATTCTAAAATATTAAACGACCACATTGTTTCGTCATGTTTTGAGCCAACAAGAACATGATTGGTCCAAAAATAAAAGCAGACGCAGACTTACTCTGTAGCCAATAAGCTTTCCTCGAATGTTCTCTCTGGTCATCTCAATCGGCAGCCAGGTAACGTTGAGACACGTGGAATTCAGCGGATAAGCCGCAACCTGCACCGGCACAGCATTGGGACCTAAAAAATCGTACACAGTTTATCCATATTGTATAACAAATCACACAATTCTGAGATGACCGACTTTGCAACACAATCTGTTGATGAAACGTTAAAAATAGATTTGAGAGTATGTGAGAGTGGCAGAGTGGGTGAGTGTGATGCAACGGTGATTGGATTATCTAGGGACAAACTGAAAAACCGCGGTACTTACGGTCCTCTGCAGAGAAGATTTCCACCTCGGGGCTCATTGGTCCGATGCCACGACGGTTGTTCGCCTGCACCTTCACCGTATACTTGCGATAGTAGTTCTTCTCACCGATACGCACCACCTTCAGCCCATAGTTACTGCGCACCTCCTCAAAACGGTAATCAGATTCGCCGCTCTCAAGAGGTTTGTAGAAGACCTTGTACCAAATGCCAGGCGCGTTCTGGTCCTGAGGAGGCAGCGGCTATAAAGTGAACCGGCAACAGGTTATCATTCAGTTACTTAGGTTAGGTCGTCATTTAACTAGAGTACGCAAGCAGACCATTAAATGCTGGCAAAGTTGATCTACTTGGTATCAGATAGTGCTTAGTAGTCTTTATAGCTTATAACAAGTCAATGCTGGAGGATATCAAGTGAGATGCCTCTTTGAAAGCCAGGGTAGTCAGGCAATAACTGCCCTACTTTGGCCAAGTCATGCAGTCAGATGATAGTATGAGAAAGTACATTATGCTGGACAAATGATGGGGTTAGAGAGAGTTCAGGACTAATCATACAGCAACTGCGAGAAGCAGTGCTCGATCAGACACATTGACAGATAACCCAACACAAATCAGTATCAACCGTGACTGATGGGTCAGCTTGGCGACTGAGTTTCCAATTCAGATTTACTAAGCAATTAGTAACACAGTATAACAGAGGCTTCTGTCAAGACACTCTAGGGTATCGGAAATGCCGAATTCAAGACCCAATAGGGGAAAAAAAGCAAAACTCAAGTGGTCGAAGCATTGAAATTGTTTGAAATGACCAAGAACCAAGAAAGCTAGATAGATGTAGCAGTGTAATCCGACAGTTACAGTAATGGTGGATATTTGAATTTTTTCCCCGTTAACCAATCGATTTGTTTGACCAATTGAGTTGATTTAATCGTCTTCAAATTATTTTCGCCGACTATAACTGAGTGTAGCGATGGTCAACGGGAAAATATTTCAAATATCCACCATTACTGTAACTGTCTGATTACACTGCTATATCTATCCAGCATTCTTGGTCCTTAACTCGACATCCGACTCTGCGTGCTTCGGCACCATTTTATTATTGGAGAACTTCAAGTTTGACAGTCCCCAGAAGACGTCCCACGCTTCCTACTCACCGTCCAGGTGATGGTGAGGTCGCCCACATTGCCACCGCCGCCATCGATGCTGTCCGGATACTTGAAGGGCCGGTCCTCCATGGTGCTGTGCGCCGGCGATGGGTCACTCGGCGTGCCCTTGCCGTAGGCGTTCTTGGCGATCACTCGGAAGTCATACTGCGACCAAGGTGACAGCATGTTGCCCACAATCTCGACACGGCGCCGCCCACTCTGAGGATCGGGTCGTGGAATGATGTCTGGCGTGAACGAAAAATTATCATTATAGATCTGGTAAGCGTTCTCAACTGAGAGAGTGCATATCTCTGTAATTTGTTTTTAAATATTTAAATAAAAAATTACAATTACATTTGGATGCGCAATTGGTTAATAGGTGGTAGAAAAGTTTAAAAGTAGTAACTTTTACCACTATTAACCAGTAAGTGATGGTTAGTCACTAAAATTAAATTTATGCTGCAACATTGGCGAAAATTCGGATATTGTTAATAATTTTTTGGCACGAGGGAAGTCTACCAACCTGCCACAATAACCACCCAGGTGGAGTTCCACAGGGTTCGACCCTCGACATCGTACGAAATAATGGGTTGTCCGTTGTAGGCGCCGTCAGAGAATTCCAGGTAGATGTTCTTGCCGGATGAAGCCAGCGTTTGGAGACCACCAGGCTGGCCAGGAGGTCCTACAGACACAACAACGAAATCATTACACGCATAGTTAGTCACCGTCTGAAAAATACAAACACGTTAAACCGAAACCTTTACACTGAGGTGTTTCGCTTCAAACACTTCAAGTGCTCAAAAAAAAGCTATCAATCAGAAGGATCGATAGTAGCGGAGCTATTGCTCATGACTCGATCTTTCTTCATAGGCTCTTCTACTCACTCATTGTGAACCAAAGTTCTCCAATTGTTTTTGTTTTATGTAAACGCAGGAATAAACAAGTGCAATTGCAAATCAATGTGAAATAGTTGCTCCATAATATGAAACATATCAAAGCTGGGTTTCCAGAAAGAAAAACTACATGCTATAAGCTATTTCCCACTATTTCTCGATCAGACCCCGAGGATTTCACAAATGCAATTTAAAATCTAAGGCATTCGTGAAGCTCAGATGACCTCTCCTATTTGATCTCGACTAGGCAGCCATTATTAACTGTTTCCAATTTAACAATTAGTAATTAATCTATAAAAAAAAGTATGAACAGAAGTTCTCATTTTGAATACAAATTTCAACAAGGTGCGTGAAGGAAAATTACGTCCCCAAATTTGTCTTCGAACGAAAAAAAATCACAGCAATTATTTTACTGGGCCAATTGGAAACTGCAAATATTCAGGAAAGTGAAACTCACCTTCGACTGAGAGATAGGTGCTGGCCATGATGCTGTGTACCGGCGTCACCGCCTGGCATTGGAACTCGCCGTAGTCATAGTAGGTGAGATTGTAAAGCATTAGGCTGCCCAGGTCAGAGCCGGGCACGAAGCGGTTGTGAGTGATATCGTCCACCCGGATGCCGTTGACCAGCCAGATGTAGGCGAGATCGAGAACGGAGGGCGACTGCACGCGGCAGTCCAGACGCAGCGTCTGGTTGATCAGTGCGAGCTGGCTCTGGGGCGGTCGAGTCACGAACGTCGGCGACCCTGCAAAGGCGACAATGACAACAATCAGAAAGTCAGTAAGGAAAAGCCTATCTCTTTCAGAGTAAATTTCTATAATCTACTATGAAGTAGGAGGTTACAAGATTTGGGGTTCGATAAACTATTGGAAAAGGCCATCTTTGACAAATAAATGAAATCTATGTTTTTGGAGCGAAACCAGAAGAAACGAAGGACCTCCATATTGACTAAAAGAACAATTGTGCTCTAAACCCTTTTAAGAGGTTGTATTGTATCCCCGCTCAAGTGCAATTCTCGACCAGATATATTTGATTTACTAGAATAATAATTTAGGACTGGAAAACCAAAGCGAAACATGGATGACACGCCAGTAACACGCAGCTCACTTAGCACGTAGATGTATCCTTCGCTCTCGGCCCGCCCATACTCGTTGACGGCGCTACACTTGTAGCGGCCCTCATCCGCGGGCCGCACGCCAAAAATGACCAGGTAACCGTTGCGGTGGATGATAATCCGGTTACCATCCGGCCGCAGCGCCGCACCATTGCGAGACCACTCGAAGCGAGGCGTGGGCGATCCCTCGGGGAGACAGGCGATAGTTACGTTGCCACCCTCGGCGGCGTATGTCTCCTTCTCAACCGGGTACTTGGCGAACGAAGGCGGTATAGCTGATTTTTGGGAGAGTAAAAAAATATATGATAGTCTCAATTTAAACACACAGAAGTAACTTCATATTCACCAGCGGCTATCCGATTGTTCCACACAAGATAAGCTTTTTGTTAAGCAGTTCGTAAGAAAACGCCAGAACAGACATTTAATAATATAGATTCTGTCGGGTTAATGCCCAATAAATGTTCTTTTTAATGGCATGCATCTGTGCCCTCTTATCACGGGAGTAGATTTGTTTTATACCGGTATCAAACGGAGACTTCCAAACAGAGGTTTCCGTTCACTTACTCAGAACCCGTAGCTCAGCCGACGAGAAGGTGGAGCCCAGCTGGTTGACCGCACGACACTGGTAAACACCTTGATCGCGGCTGGGATCGAGGGTGCGAATGGTTAACACGTTCTCCCGAATCTGGTAGCGAACGTAGTCCTCGGTGCGGATGCTCTGATTCAGGAAGATACCATTGCGGAACCAGTCGTAGCGAACCTGAAATGGCGGAACAATAAATTTAAAGAAAATACATGTTTAGTAATAGAAACATTTGCGAAAAGTGAACTAAAAAGGTAACTACATTTTTATTTTAGTAATCTTATGGCAACACAAAACATGATATATCGCAGTCACAATTCAGTGAGAGGATTTAGAATGTGGGGACAACCAATCAGGCTTTATATACTTTTTTTTAAGATGACTTGTCTAATTGAAAAGTAATTCTTAGGGATAAACTTTGCGGATAATTTATTAAAAAATGATCTACTGCATCCGAAATTGGTATGCTTCTTTTTGCTACGCGCATTGCAGTAAACCTGAATTAAGAAACTAATTTGATTTTTCATAATTCCTTTGCATTGCTCAATTAAACATATTGAGTGGTGAAACCGGTCACCCTGGACTGGGTCAAATACCTCGGGAATGCCGAAAGCTTCGCAGTTCCAATTGAGATCGGCGCCCTTGTCCATGTGCATGTCTTGAAGGGGAATGGTGAACACTGGTTTGGCTACAAAAATAAAATGGTAATGGTTAGACATTTAACGTTTAATTAGTTTTAATAGAAGTTTTTGATTTGGAGAAAATATTTCGCATATCATTAATCGGGATTGCGTGAAAAACTAGATGAACAAGCCAGATCAGACGAAGCAGTCTTTAACGAGTTTTTGGTTGAAAACGTCGCCATTTGGTCGAAATTTCAAGAAAAAGATGTTTTAAAAATTTGGACCGATTTTAAATCGTAGACCAGAAGTTGAAATACTGAATGGATATTTTCGTATAATGGCATTCAAAAATCTGGCAAAATTTCAGAGCCAAACAAGTAAACCACTAAAAGTTAAGACCTCATTAATTTATTTTGTGTCTTTGAAATCCCCCGTTACAATCTAACAAAACAAACTGACCCCTACCCTTAACACATGACCTTAAATTAATGTCTAATACCATCGCCTTCCCGTCTGTTATCGTCGTAGGTTTAACCCAGACGAGACTCAACTTATGAGAGCTAGGAACATTTAGCAAACAGATTAAATTTTGAATTAATGATTTGTTTGGCACCTTGAATGCTGAGCGTAACAGACGCTGAAATGGCGGTTTTGCCATTATTGGCCGTGCAGATGTATTCACCGACGTCCTCCACAGACACCTTGGGGATGATCAGCACCCGGTTGTACTTGTTCATCGCCGAATTTCGAGGGAGCTCCGACATGTAGCCCTTGCGTGTCCAGTTGTAGGATGGCACGGGACTGTGACGGATGGAAATTGCCACGGGGAAAGAAAATGCGGCTCAAGATTAGAACTTGTTTAACGAAAAGCTGATGAACGAATTAAGGCGCAAGTGATTAACAAATCCACCCCCGCCATCCGGGGTTGCTTGTGGACACATATTGTAATTGTAAATCAACGGAATAACTACCTGTTGAAAGTCTAGAAATGTTTGATGAAGACATAACATCCAGAAAGTGTGTGCAAGTGAATCAACAATTCTAATTGGAAGAGCCAAAGAACTAAGCAAAACTCTTTGGCATCCAACTGACATCATTAAAAAACATAGTTCACTGCAAAAATTGTCATGTCACTGGCAGGTTGTGATGATGCCCGATCTCTGGACAAAAAGGCGGTGGAGATAGTAGACATAATCTAAATTAATATTACCGGTTAAATCAGATAAGCTCCAAAATATTACAATTACAAAGTGATAGTCTTAATGTGTAGCTGTATAATATTACAAAAACAGTTAAGCGGCGTTTACACCGGAGAAGATCTGCTCCTAAGGAGTCAAATCTTCTCAGGTTGCGTGAACTACACCAGTTTAATTTCTAATAACGCGACCTAACGAATTTTGAAAACCACAAGGTTTGAAAGAAACCCCGTTCCTAACAATATGGCATCCCTGTGAAGTCCTCCGTCTATACCAACATGACAACATTGACTGGTTCTTGGAAAGTATTCATAGGGGTGTATAGCGCACAATCACCCCTGAGATGACCACCAAAAGTCCTCTAAACACAGAAACAATGGACAACATTTTGACCAAACTTAGTGTTTTTATCAGTGAAAAACAAAAAAGATATAATTAATCAATGTTGTCTCCTTTTTTCCGTGATCACCCCCCTGTAGCAAATTCTTAATCACTAAAAATAAACTTACTATCCAAATGCCAGACACTCCAACTGAACGTCTTGTCCAGCGACGGGAGCCTCGGGGAAAGCTTTGGGAAAGTTGTTCGGAAACTGCAGATGCTGATTGCTCGCTAAAATCGAAAGGCAAAAATATTATGTAACTCAAATTATCTTTTATGTTGCTCATTTAGTTATTCAAACGTTATCAGACTTCGGGACGCCCCGCCATGATGACACTACATTTTTGCAAGTTTAAGTTGTTGGGTCCTGGCTTTGTTGGGTTGTTTTTTCGCGTATTGGTGGTATTTTTTTATTCTTCAGTTCTGATTATGCATTACTGAATAAATACCGTGCGTTGGAGGGGGGAAAATACACATAGAGGAGGTTGGAATGGTGCCCAATGATTTGCTTCTCAGTTAACACTAGATAATGCAAAGATCTTAGCAATAGTCTATAAGCCGATCATAAAAGTACGTCAAAAATCCTCTGCGACTAATCCTAGGCTTGTTAAATTAGGTCAGATCTATGGTGGCTGCACGGCTTCGACGAGGAAATTAAAAAAAAATATGGAAGCTGCTGCACCAAATCACCAGGAGCACTCGTTTAGTCACATCACGATAACCAGGTCTCCTAATTTTCACTCCTGGAGATGCTACAAGCATTTCGCACTCACTTTTCCACCAAGAACAACCGATATCGCAGTCTATCGTTTTCAATCTGTACCCCAAACCTATCATAACATAACCCAACGCAACATACGAGGTACCGAGTAGCGTAGTGATTAGCAGGCTTGTCTTAAATCCCCATATTGTGATTTAAATTCCGGCCTACACCTTCAGAATTTCCCGGGGAGTTTTCTTGGCACGCCTTCTTTCAGAATGGAAGTAAATCATGACCAGTGCCTATACGATATCAGGGCACTTTAATGATCCCTTTTCTAGGCAGCCTAAGTTAGGCAAAATTACCAGGTCCCCCCACCCCCCTCTAGGGATGTTATAAGGTGAAAACCCATTAATGGTGAACCTCCTCAACAAACAGTTTTTAACATTATCTAGCCAGACCTAACATAGCCTAACAAATCATCACAAATTTATTTTGCCAAATTTTAACATCCACATTGGAAGATGTTGCCGATAGATAAGATGGTTCTTCTTGGCAGAAAAAGGGTAAAGCTGTAACGTCTCCTGAAGTGAACAGAAATGAAGACTCTCATCATTTTAGAGCAGACATCTATCTGCTAGACGGGAAACTATTAAGCACGAGGTTAGAATGTATTTGAAGGAAGACGAAGGGACAGTTTTCTAAGCGCTCCAGTATGGGCGAGGGGTGTAGGGCACCGGGTTGTCTTTTTAAGATCGTGCAGCAGGGCACACTTACAATAGGACTGCACGTCGAGGGTGAAGAATGGTCCCGTGCGACCAGTACCAGAAATGGAGCTTTGCACCACGCAAGAGTACTGGCCCTGATCGATAGTCTCTAGCGACGAGAAGTACAAATTGCCGTCTTGCGAGACAAACACGCGCTTGTCCTCATCTACAAAGTTCGGAACATAATCCCTGGCCCAATAGTAGATGACATCTAAGAAAAAAGTATAAACGTTTGAGGATAGAGTATTAAATGAGTTGCGGTAGTTGCAAAAATGGCATTAAAATGAATGTGTTCTCTGAAGTTTCCTCAATTTCATTTAATTATACGGCAGGTTCTGTAAAGAACTGAATTCTTATCAAGTATGTTCGGTGTTTAAAGAAAGTTTGAGGGATTTTTAATTTTCTTATTAAAAGATTTTCAACATATTTACAAATGATGAAACCAATTTTTCGAAGAGAGTTAAGCTGGCGCCTGGTAAGGAAAATAATGTTGAGACGAGGAACAAAACGCAACAAGAGGACATACCTGGGTAATGCTGTGGGGGATCACAAAAGATGGCCTTTCCCCAGTTCTCCTTGCCGACCTCGTTAGACCTCTTCAGATTGAATTGTCCAATATCTACAGATCAAATTGAGAGCATTGTATTAAAAGGAATGTAGGACTAAGTAAAACTGTGGGTTACTGAAAAAGCATATTATGAGAGGTAGGTTGTTGACAGAAATTTATTGGGATTGACGTGAAGAGTTAGATATAGTCCCATGTGTTTAAGAAGGGCAAAAAAGTCGTGCACTTCACGTCAGCACTTTCACTAACCAACTCCACCATACTCAGACTATTGCCGATCAAGCACTTACATCCGAAGGTGAGTTTGACGCTGCGACTGACAATGCGACCGTACTTGTTGTAAGCATCGCAGTGGTAGGTTCCGCGGTCCTCCAGCTGCTTGGGATCGTAGAAGGTGAGTGTGCCGTCCGTGATCGTGATGCGTTTGCTACTCATGGGGTCGATGCGACGCAGAACCAGCTGATCGTTCACGTACTCTTCCTTGAACCACTCGTAGCTCGGGTAGGGATAACCACCAGCCAGACATCTGCACAGAGATTGTCACGCACACAGGAAAAATGCTTTGTATCAGTGGTTTCTTTCTTCTAATAGCATTGGTCTTCATGTTAACCCTTTAACCGGTCAAGACGACTATAAGCGTTCACGCCAATCCGCATACCACCGGCAATGGCGACATAACGCGTTTTCACTTTTCAAAAAATCGTGGTAAAAATCTACCACAGAGAAATGCAAAGCACATGATTGGATAGAGCGAAAAATTAATTGGCCGGTTAAAGGGTTAATGCATTTTTATTTAAAAACATGTTATTTTGCACAATTCAAGGACAAAATATATATCTCTTTAATTAATTGTTTTTATTATTAAAACGCAATATATATGGAAAAATGGATACTTGGAAGATGCAACTATTTCTATGTTTGTAACCACTGTAACTGACAGATTAAATTGTCTTGCAATCGGACATTTATTCACTCCTTAGTTTATTTTCCATAAATAACTAATTGCGATTTTATTTAGAGACACAACTATTTTGCAGTCAGTGTGTTGTACCTGAGCGAAATCTCCAGAACGTCATTGCGTGCAGAAATGTCGAAGACTTCGTCGTCAGGTTCCCGTATGAAGTAGGGAGCCCTAGGCACTAGATCCTTGTCTTTCACGATAATTCCATAATCTAAAGTGAAATAATAAAGACATTAGCTGTGTACAAGTTATTAGTTTTACGAAAATCGTTGAGCATTGCACTGCACAAACAGCAAAATATAAAAAAACAATCAAAACTGAACCCAGTCGCAGTACTCAACTATGTATATTTTGAAGGTTATCATTCAAGAGTGAAACCAGTTTCCATAAGATTGGGCTAAATGCGAACGGTTATCAAAGCTTAAAGTCTGAGACACCTTGAATCGTTGTGTGATGTATTTTTTAATTTAAAAAAATGCCATATAATATTCGACGTAATTTTCATAGAAAATCTTAAATTTCCACCAACGTTAATTAATTTTTAATTTAATTTAGTAATCTTTAATAAAATAATGTCCTCGACTCGAACCCAGGATTGCCGCACAATCAATTATTTCTTCGACAACTCAGTTGTATTTGTAACTTGCCTCAATTGAAAAGAAATAACAACGCGGATCAATGTCAAAACACAGTTCAATAAAACCCAAATCACTGACCGTAGCCCCGATCTTCCTTAATCACAATGTTGAGCATGTCTTTACGAACTTCGCAGATGTAAGCAGACTGCTGGAAACCTTGCACTTTGAGTAGGCCCCAACGACTTGACGCGTCTGAGTAGCTAGACGAAACAATCGCAGAACACAGGTGTTAACATACTCCGAGACGAACAGAATCAAATAACGATTAGGAATACACAGAACAGATGCTATAAATTGAATTTATGTTTGCCAGATTGAACTACAAGTCTCCTAAATAAGTTCGCACACCGAAACCGCTTCTATCGGCCAGTACAGTTCAGCGAAAACGAACTTTCTGTTTCACGGGGGCACAATTTCACGAGTACACCCCGGAGCTGATCAAGAACCTGCGTCGGGTAGTGAACCCGGGAAAAATAATTATACACAAAGTGTGAACTGACTTGTAGGCAGCCACTTTAAAGCCGGACGCCTGTTGGAGCTGCTGTGGTAGCCAGGCCTGGTCCATGTTGACCATGGGAGTGTCGTCGCCCTGCCAGCGCCAAAGGTTGTTGCCAACGTCCACGCCGCTCGTGTACCACACACGGTGTTGCGGGTCGTTGGCGCGCAGCCAGTCCAGCACAAACGAGTGCTCCTCCATGGTGTCCACGCTCAGCAGGAACGAGTTGTATGCGCTGCAGGCCAACAGCGCTTGCTCGCGGTTCTTGAGCGGCGAGCGGATAAAACGGTAGCACGACGAGCCGAAACTGGTCCAGCCCTTCGGACAATCGACGAATGTGTCCTGGCACTCTGCATCTGAAACATGGGTGGAAAAGAAAAACACATCAGTGTTTTACTTCAACAGTAGATAAAATTCTGTATCAATGTTCGATAGGAACGTCATTAACAGAATACTAACTCGTATCAGAATAGTGATAGCGTATAAATGAGTGGTCAAACAAATACTGCCGACTCCTATTCGTGATATTTCCAAAAACTACTCTACGTGCAAGATACCACAGCTTAGCCACCGTTTCTCCAACGACATTTACCAACGATAAAAACAAAATGCTTATTTTGAATTCAATGCAATCTTTGTATCACGATTAAAAAATACAACGCTTGGCTATAATCTCGCAGTAGAGAAAATATTAACGAAATTAGAAAATAGGAGCATGTGTGCTTCGATTTCGGAAAACAAAGTCGCTATTTGCGATCTCTACTACTGCGTCCACCACAAAGAACAACAAATTTTGAGGGTCAACTTTTCTATTATGCAACTATGCCGTTAATCAATTGGAGCATAATTCAGTAAGCGATATAGAATTTATACAGTAATTTATATAGATAAAAATGCGTTATGTTGAACATATCATATTCAATAATAGCACTGTTCAATGACTGCTACTGCTAAACTATTTTTAAACAGTTTCTTTTCTGACATTTTATTTTCAACGTGATATCGTTAACAACATAATTTATGATCATTTTGAATAATTTGAATTTCGCATTTTAAATCTATTTTCGTAAGTCCTTGTAACAATGAATAGTTCACAGTTGCAAAAAATAATAAGAAAGAAATATCTGAGCACAAAATACTTACTTTGAGCAACAAAAAGGACTGCAGCGAGTCCGAACCAAAAAGAAATCATCTAGAGGAAAGAAAAGAAAGAAACAGACGATATTGATTTCAAATTTCATTCCCTGAAACAATAATTTGTCATTACCATATTGAGTTTTGTTTTGAAGCCAACGAAAATCATGACTTGCTACAAGTTTGTTTACTTTTCCCCCTTGGTACTGTACTGTACGAGGGGCACATTTTCACCAGTACCCCGGGATCGAATAATCGAGAGCCCACGCCGGGAATCGAACCCGGGATCGCCGAGCCACATTCAGTCGCAATACAGACTGGGCTACGACCAGTCGTACATAAAACATAGTCATATTATTTTCTTTACGTTCCGCAAACACTTTTAGTGCGATTGCAATCCTGAAGTGCAACCAGATTTGGAAGCCCCCGAGGCAAACAAAATGGTGATCCCCAGGGAATGAATCCTCGCCGCACATATCGACAAATTCCCAGTTCATGTTTTAAAACAGATTGCATGTATGTATAGAAAAGGTGCGACCAGAGAATCCTGGAAATTAATTACTCCCGTGTGTCAGTTATGAGAGGGTGTGGTCACTGGCAAATGGTCCAAGTACTTTTTGCTATACGTACTACTTGCGCGATGCTAATGTACACAGCTACGATTGGGCTGCCACAAAAATTGTACGGTGGTTATTTTACATGTACAAACTACAGTTCTCAATGAAAATGTAATCCTCAGCAAGAAAACCAATTTCAAGTGGGAATGCTGAGCAATTCTTCTGTACTAGAAACTTGTTAAAATCAATGAGTCGCACCTGGGTGTGGCTGGGCCTAGATGCGAAATAGTCGTAAGAAAGTGAGACGCCATGAGATGGAGTGAGTGACCTTTGAAGAAGATTTAATTTTGATGTCCCAGAGTCAAGACAGATATTTTGGCGTCATGGAGTCCCCAATTACTAATCATGGTTTCCAGCGACCACCGCCCAACTTCCAACCGCCCAAACTCAAACAGGCCGCGATTAGGACTACATATGTAGGCCTAACTTGGGCTGTTGCCCGGGGTTCGTTAAACCGTTCGTTAAACTCGAGAACATTGGTGACTATTGTGGATACAATATTTTTTACCATTGGTGTCGGGGCAAAAGAGAAAGAGAATATTGTATTAACGTTTTCTTAAACTTACCTTGACGATCTCTCCCTAATCAACATGCCTAGCCCTAGTAGGAAGTGATGCGCGATATTAATGTAACGAATTTTTTAAGGAAATATCGATGGTTTTATGGGATCACGTCACTCACGGGTGCGTCTACTACGAGATGCGTCAGATAGGGGGTACCTGGAACGTCATATACAAAAACGACACAGAAAAGATACATGCGTCAACGATGAAAACGTCACTTTCTGAAAGCACCACAGATCAGTCACGCTAAAGAAGCGCCACGCACAAGAGACGCCAATTGGAAACGTCGCTGAAGAAAAGGTCAGCCTCAGGAAGCGACAAACTTTAAAACGTCACAGGATGGAGGCGTCACGCACAGGAGACGAGAATGTCAAGGCGGCTTCTCATGTGCAACTTGCTCTAGCTAGACTATGACGTCACGCTCTCAGAGTGCCCTGGCAAATCTGTTCACATGCGCGTTGAATTGCATGCAATTTCTGCTCTACCGAGACACGCTGCAACTGTGGATTT
>JAQGBY010004556.1:0-16360 GCA_034698785.1 Mycogona germanica | reverse complement strand
TGCAGCTCCTGAACCATTTTAGTATGTCCCGCTCTTCTACACCTAGTAGGAGCCTGTCTCACAATTTCCCTAATTTTGACATTTTTTATTACAGCGATTGATAATATAATTCAGATCATGTTCAATTATTCATTCATCAATTGCGAATGTCTTGGGCCCTCGCATTGCTTATTTGCAATTTGTAAGGGCTCAATCAATTATAGTTGCAAAATTTGTCTTATAGTCCCTCTTCAGAATGTAATATTGGTCGCTTTTCTACGATCCGCTAACGATTCCCATCCTAATATTGACAACATGTCCGTTACACTATCCACTCGACCAAATCTACCGCTAACAAATCTAGCAGCTTTTCTTCGGATCATCTCAATTTCACCTATGAGTTCCACCTGGTGAGGATCCCAAACGGAGCTACAGTATTCAAGCAAAAATGTACAACTCGTGGCGCAGTTGGTTAAGCGCCGGACTGTGGTTCGGCGGTCTCAGGTTTGATTCCCGGCGCGGGCTTTGGCTTGGGGTACTGGTGAAAATGTGCCTCTCACATAGTGCCTGAGCACTGAGAGGGGTACAGAATCTTCCTGTTGTGATCCGTCACTTCAGTGAATTAAAAAAAAAAAAGTCTGACCAAAGAAAAGTAGGCCACTGACTTGAGGCCAAACGTTACTTGGACTTCAAATCACTTTGGACACATCTAAGTCTAGCATATTCGCTGCACCAGTTATTTTTTGTATCTGGTTTTTTCATGTTAGTTTAGGAGTCATTTGCAGACCCATATACTTGTACTGTTGAACAGCCCTGGTTTGGCGGTCCAGGGTTCGATTCCCGGTGTGGCTCTCGATTATTCGATCCCGGGGTACTGGTGAAAATGTGCCTTTCACATAGTGCCTAAGCACTGAGAGGGGCACAGAATCTTCCTGTTGTGATATGCACTTCAGTGAATTAAAAAAAACCTTGAGAGGTTCCCCAGAATGTATGCATACACTGAGGAATTCCTTGATCTGGAAGCATGCCTAATGTCAATGCCATTTGCCATTTCTCCCACCAGGTAGTTACAGCAACTAAATATTTCTGTAATTCAACTGAGTCCCGGTCACATTTTATGCCCCTGTACAACATTGTATCATCAGCATTAAGTTTTATGTTGCACTTTATGTTAACCCTTTAAGTGGCAAAGCTGTATTAACACGTCCAAGCTATTCCCCATACCACGGGCAAAGCCTTGTTAACAAGAATACCTATTTCAAAAAATTCTTGGCAAAAATCTACCAACCACAGAGAAATTTAGAGCACATGATTGGATAGATCGAAAAATTTAGAATTCTAAAACCCCGCACATTTGCAGTGCCGGTGGTGCCATCTAGCTCCAGCGTCCGGCAACCTTTTTGTGGGAGAGCACATTTCCAATGGATTTTCTATGTTTTGAAAAAGGAGATTTTTTTATAATGGCGCTCTCGAAAGCAAAGTCGTGCAAGCGTCCAGCAACTGCTGGACTGTCCAGATTTGGGCAGGATAGGTCTGAAAGTGATTGTGAAAGTGACACTAGTGCCGGGTATGAGCTGGATGAGTAATCCAGCAGTGAAACGTCATCTGAATCCGGCAATTCCATCACCCACAAGGACAGTGACAGTGTGCCAAAAGTGGTCAACTTTTCCAGTTTGGAATTTGGTGTTTGGTGGGTCCTGGCTGCCTGCCCTTGCCGCCATTTTCGTTCCAGTGAGAGCTGGGTCCTATCTCCAGCATCACGGATAAATTTGATGCTAGATTAGACCTCCTGGACCTGTTCAAAGTGTTTGTGCACAAAAATATGGTGTGCAAAATAGTTGCAGAGACCAACAGGTATGCTGGCCAAAAGTTGGCCAGCTCTGTGCTTACACTAGGGATCTGGATCTGGCTGGTCTTCGTCATCCAGCAGGGGGTGATCTAGAAGACAACCATCCCCATGTACTGGTCCACCAGTGAACTGGCAGACACCCCCTTCTCCCAGTTTTTGCAATTTGTGGACAATGCCACTATCCAGCAGGAAGAGAAGGACCACCCTTGCTGGAAGCTGCACAAGATCTGGCCACTCTACCAGGACATGCTGGACAAATTTCAGACTGCATACACACCAGATAGAGAAATCTCAAATTGATGAGAGCCTGCTCCTGCACAAGGGCAACCTTGGCTGGAAGCAGTCCATGCCACTGAAGTGTGCCCGGTTTGGCATCAAGCTGTACATGCTGTGTGAGTCCAGCACTGGATATGTGTGAACCTCAATTATCTACACCGGGAAAGGCATGGTGCACGGTGAGAAGTAGTGACCAGCCACATGCTGTCCAGGTGGTGCTGACCCTGCTGGATCCGCTGCTGGACAAGGGATACTGCCTGACTGTTGACAACTTCTACATGTCCCCCTACTTGTCTGAAGGCCACCAAACTCAAGCAGGGTGAGCTGGTGGCCTTCCAGTGTGCCCAGTTGCTGGTCATCAAGTGGAGGAACAAGATGGACATCCACCTCCTGTCCAGAGTCCATGACTGCACCTTCCAGGAGGTGCAGTCTCGAGGAAAAGTGCTGTCTAGCCCAAAGTTGTTGTGGCTTACAACCAGACAATGGGTGGAGTGGACAAGGCCAACCAGTGCCTGACATACTACGACAGCATCTGGAAGACTAGCCGGGTCTTCTACAAGAATATCTTCCGGCACCTCATTGACCAGGCCATCTTCAACTCCATCATCCTGCAAAAAAAGCTGGGTGGCCTGGCCAAAACGCTTCTTGGTTTCTGCCTGCAACTGGTGAAATCGAAAATCCTGGCACACTTAAAGAGCTAGATCCAGCAAGTCAGCCGCCGGTCGTCCAGCGATATTCCAGCACATCTGGGGGAGTGGCACTTTCTCCAGCTTAATCCTTCAACCAAATGCACGAAAGTGGTCATGCAAGAATGTGTGGTGTGCTGCTCCAAGATGAACAAGAAGGGAAAGAAGATTTGGAAGGAAGCTCGATATTCTTGTGAATCCTGCAATGTCAGATTGTGTGTTGTGCCGTGCTTAAAGGTCTACCATACGTTGCTGAACCAGGTAGGAAGAAAATTTTGTCACCTTTCCAAATCACTAACTGTCACCTCTCCTTGACTTCTGGTTCAGATGTTAAGATATTTTTTCTAGAAAGTGGCATTAATTCAAAAACCATGAGACATTTGGGGTGTGGGTATGGGCAAATTAATTTGTCACTTAAATGGTTAATCTGACTTTGCAAACATTTTAAAAGTTAAATCTTTATAATAATCCTGAAAGTCTGTCATATTTTTTTAATTATTTTTTTCTATTCTTTTTTTTTTTTTTTGGCGTCCGGTAGAATGCCACACGGTTCATGCAACAAGTAATAAAGTAATCCAATGTAATCAAGAGTAATCACTTCGTTCTCCTCAGATCCTTTATTCGCCTTGGCAGATAGTTCAGCAAATTTGTAGTTGTGCGCAAGTTATTTCAGATCTTGATTTTGTGTATATCTCAATGATGATTAGAATTGCCATTGTTTTGCCTGAAACTTGAAATAGGTCATCTTTGCACCTAAATAGTGCTGAGCGCCGATTAACATTGATACCAGCTGGACTAACTGGACTGTGTCCTGTGGAATCTTGCTTGGCACTAAATAAATGGACTGTATTGTTAAGTGTGCCCCTCGTTTAGCGCTTAAGTACCAAGAGGGGTACATAGTGCATAGGGCCTTAGTGCAGTGACTACAGTGAAGACAAAAAGTGGCTACAAAAAAGTGCTACAACAATGTATATAAATATGTGATATGATATATTTTTGTGAATACATTTTCAAAAGTTAATTCAGAGTTCTTAGTCAAATAAACAGAAGCTGATCTTGTATGCTAAGACTTCTAACTCAGGATAGGAATGGTTGCCACTAGATTTGCACTGCACAGACCCACACCAACCCAGTTGGACCTAGCTTAAGTTTAACTGTGCGTGTTCCTCCATTCCCACGACTGTTAGGAATTTTTGTTATTTGGTTTTTTTTCAATTCACTGAAGTGTACAATAACAGGAGTTTCTGTACCCCTCTTGGTGCTTATGCACTATGTGAGGGGCACATTTTCACCAGTACCCCGGAATCAAATAATCTAGAGCCTGCATTGGGAATCAAACTAAGGACCACCAAACCAGTCAGTAAGTAGCTTGATGCTGTAGCTATGATGAGTCATACATTTGAGTACATATTGATCCACACATTGATGGAACCGAATTTTAAGTCCCAATGGAGACAGTTTTTCCATTAGTTTTAGATTTCTTGTTGGTTTTAAATAATTCATGAAACTACAGAGGTGCCATTATTTTCTTACCTTGTATGTTTATAAAAATGCATTTCTCCACCAGCGGTTATTCTCAAATTGATAGCTCTTCACCTATGGCTATCACCCAACATAGAAGTTTCCACTGTTGTAAATTCCATCCCACTCCTCTTGACACAATTTCCAGAGACTATCTAAAGTTTGTGGACGCTGTTTTCCGAGAGCTCTTTTGAGAAGTCCAAATCCACAAATATCCATAGTTGCGGCATATGGCACTTTTTTTCTGGTAAGTCATTGTAGTGATCTCTTGCCTGGGCAAATCTTCAAATCTTCTATCTGCCTTTTGAGGGCATTTTTCTCATCCTCTGGGCTCCAAATTGTCATGAAGAGCTTTCTGTACTCAGACCAGGTATTTTTTTTATTCACTAAAATGTATATCACAACAGGAAGATTCTGTATCTCTCTCAGTGCTTAGGCACTATGTGAGAGGCACATTTTCACCAGTACCCCGGGATCGAATAATCGAGAGCCCGTGCCGGGAAACGAACACGGGACCACCAAACCACAGTCCGTCGCTTAACCAACTGTGCTACGACAAGTTTTTGGATCCTGACCTGATGTTCATCAGCCATGTCTGTGATCATCTTACGCCATCTAGCTGATCATAGACAGTGGTGGGATGTGCTGAAGCATCTGCTCCTCACTGTTGTTGCAAATATGAGAGAAAGCTTCATACTCATGCATCCATAAGTGATCTTGTCCCTTTCCCATTATTTTTTTACTAAAATTTCAAGTGTTATGACAGGTGAGGAGTGGCCATCTTTTTTTCTTTTTTCAATCAACTGCAGTCAACTGCATTTCAGGTGTTCTGTATCCCTTACGGTGCTTAGGCACTGCAAGAAGGGGCACGTCCAGTACCCCAAGATCAAAACTTTCCAGAGCCAGTGCCGGGAATCGAACCTGGGACTGACATGCAACAGTCAGTCACAATACTGCCACTAAAAAATAATAAAAAAAGTATTACTCGTCGTAGCCCAGTTGGTTTAGCGACTGACTGTGGCTCGGCAGTCCCGGGTTCGATTTCCGGCATAGGCTCTCGAAAATTTGAACCTGGGGTACTGGTACCTTGAATAGTGCCTAAGCACCATGAAGGATACGTAATGCCTGTTCTGCAGTTGACTACAGTTTTTTTTAAATAACCAATCAACTGTAGTCAACCACACTACAGGTGTTACATCCCCCTCATGGTGCTTAGGTACTGCGAGGGAAAATGACCAGTAACCCGAGATCGAAATTTTCGAGAGCCCACACACCGGGAATCGAACCCGGGACCGCCGAAACCACAGTCAGTCACTAAACCAATTGGGCTACGATGAGTATGCAGTTGATTGGGAACAAAAAAATCTTTTCTGGCTCTGCTCCTGTCACTTGTATCTGGATGTCTGAATCTGAATTTTCTGATCTAGAGACTCCAGATCTTCCAACAGGTTGATTGTCCTTGTTGAGGTTTGAGATCTACTTCAGCAAAGCCTGAAGTGAACCCTAACAATTGAGCCTCTAAATGCAAACTTATGATGGCTTTTTGTGTTCCAATTAACTGTATTCAACCGCACTACAGGCACAGACAGACAAGTCATGGTGCTAACCCACAGGATCGAAATTTTCAAGAGTCCATGCCATTAATCGAACCCATGACTGCCGAGCCAGTCAGTCACAATACCGTCTGGGCTATGATGAGCCAGTTATATTCGGTATATACAGAGGAGTTTCATGTTGGCTGACCGATTTTTAAAAAGCTATTTACTCTGAAATTCCATTTCTCCACCATCTGTTGTGCTCAATGTTTCCTGACAATGACCCTGCAGCAATGTTTCCACTGTATAAATGTGCATTGAAGTGCATGATGGTCAATGTTGACCTACTCTTCCTGGCACACTTTTCATAGGCCATTCAAAGTAGTAGGTTGGCAGTGTCAGAGTGCCCGTTTCAACAGTCCAAAGAGTGCAAAAGTCCATGGGCCACACATCCAGTGACTTGATTGGAATGCAACTGAAGGAAAGTGCACAAATTTTTGTTCATTTTGTCAATTTATGCTCATGTAGTTAAGTCCAAAGTCCAAAGTCCACCAACCAACAAAATGCCACCAGCAACAACACTTTTCCAGCATGCTTTGGTAAATTGGCCAAATCTTGTGGAGCTTCCAGCATGGGTGGGACTTTTGCTGGATTGTGGTATTGTCCACAAAGTGCAGGAACTGTGCCTAAGCACCATGAGGGGGTGTAATGCCTGTAGTGCGGTTGACTACAGTTGATTAACTCATGGTGTTTGTAACTCGTGAATTGGAATTTAAAAAAAAACTGGGTGATCAGACTGAACCGGCGCTCCAACATGTAGTGCAAGACGAAGGGGGTGTCTGCCAGTTCACTGGTGGACCAGTATATGGGGATGGTTGGCTTCTGGATCAACCCCTGCTGGATGACTAGGACCAGCCAGATCCAGAAGTCATCCACCGACATGTCTGTCCAGCACTGGAACCATGAACTTTGGTGGAAGGACAGTGCTGGCCAACTTTTGGCCAGCATACTTGTTGCATTTGCTCACTATTTTTCGCACCATTTATTTATCCACAAACACTTTTAACAGGTCCAGAGGGTTTGATCCAGCATCGAAGATATCCTTGATGCTGGAGCTGGGACTCGGCACCCCTAAGAATGGAAATGACGACAAAGGCAGGGAGCCAGGACCCACCAAACACGTGTGTGATCAGAACAGTGTCACTTTCACTGTTTTGGTCACTGTTGATGGAATTGCTTGATTCCAGCTATATTTCACTGCCAGATGACACATCCAGCTGGTACCCGGCACGCACATCACTTTCACCATCACTTTTGCTCGAATCTGGCACAATTCTGGATGCTTGTGCAACTTTGTTTGTGATAGTGCTGCCATCGAAAAATCTGCTTTTTCGAAAATGTCAAAAAACATTACAATATGTGCTCTCCCACATCTGTTGCCAGACACTGGCACTAGATGGCACAACCGGCACTGCAAGTGGGCACAAACAGCTACACCAGCTCACCCACAAATCCTCTAGTTTTTTTATTTTTTATTGGGGGCATACCCAGTCACTCCCTCTTCTAATGAGAGGGAGGACACCAACCAACCCCAAGCCTGGACTAATCCAGTGGCTATGAGGAGCTGGGCGCCAATTAAACTTAACCTTAATCACCAAAAAAAATGTTATCCTGGAAAACAAGCTAGGTTGAACATATGTTAACACTAGACTAAAACTTAAACTAGGTTAACACTCTAGAAGATTTTTTTTTATTCAATATATGGATAGGCGATGGGATATGGATGGTGAAGTGGAAAAGAAAGACCAGAAACAGACGCTCTGCACAACTGGTACCAAGGAGACGACAACAGGACAAATAATGTATCCGGGAGAAAAAAATAAGGGGCAATTTATTTTGGGGATGAAAGCCAATCGGTTATAGAAGAAAAGAGTGAATGCATATAACTTTCACGACAAATGTAAGTGATTAAATAATGAGTGACAGCGTAGCCCAATAAAGCAGATCGTAAGTGCGCAAATTTGTGGCGATTACAGTATTCCACAACAGGAGCAGTAACGACTACATGGTAATATCATGGATCAGATGTTGCAACGGGGAAACCGATTCCCCAGGGAAAATTCACCATCGAAATAAGATGCTTGAGCCACCCAAATGTCTATCTGTGAAATGGAAAACAGAGCTAGACAGAGCAGGACAGTAAAGTAGAACAATTTCATGAGAGAAGCAATTCATAAGGAACCCATTAATTATAACTTATACCATCATCACGACAATTAAAAACAATCGACGCAAGATGTCGGATAGCTGAATGGTACCCAAAGAAAAATAATTTGACCAAGGACCTAAACATAATGCAACAAAAGGCAATTCAACAATGGGTGACAACCCTCCAGGAAGTATAATGTTGAACGGGAAAAACCCAACGAAATCAAAGACAAATCAATCAAGAAGACCCCGCAAGCAAGGCACAAGTGACCCCCCACAGCTTTACGTTAAGACAACACAGGAACAGCAACAACACCATAAAAAGAAGATCGCTATGCCCAAACGATGATCACATGATATCCTCCAGTAAAAGAAGCGTTAAAAGGGAACACTAAATTTAGATGTGCACCATCCAGTGCCCCGACAATAATGTCAAACAGAAGCACTTACAACTTCACGAAAGCCATTACCAGTTCCCAAAAGATCGACCCTGGGGTCTTGCAATGATGATATTGTCGCGAACCCCTCCAATTCCACCATGGTTTGCGCGCACCAAAAGTGCAAGCTTATGAAATTTGCTCGCCATCCAAATACCAAAGTGTTTTTATCATTCATGCAGTCCATCCTCTGCCAAAGTTTCTTTTGTCTTCACCAAAGAGTTCGCAAATATTTTTCTATTTCCTTTTAATAAACAAACTTTTTAATTTTATAATTGTTGCACGTGTGTTAGGTTATTTCTAGTGTTAGGTAAATGATAAGTAGGATGTTGTTTAATAGGGGGGGGGGGGGGTTAATTCTGGTTAGTTATTTTCGAGTGTTCAATTTATGTTATTTTTAGTTTAGGGGCCTTTCCAGGGCCCCTACAAGTTCAACAATAGGTTCATTAACACCAGGGCATCTCCCTGCATCTAGGGAGACCCTGGTTTTTAAGATCGGTCCAGCAGAAGGTCGGAGGGACACCGTTTGGTAACTGGACAGCCCTCCCACCTTCTGCCCTCCATGAAAAAGTCCCTAAGAGGTGTTTTTAGAAAAACACCTCTTTTTAAAATAACTATAGTTCCCAAACCAATGCTCTGTTCCCCAAGATCCGCACCTTTTTGGAAAGAGGGTGATCGGGCGGATTTTTTTGATTCTGGGCTTTCCTGGATCCGACCACCGGATGTGGCTCCTTTTCGCCTGCAAGTTTTTGCCTCACTGCACCGCACGTCTTTTGCGGTTTAGAGCAACTTCCAGTGATCGGATCCATTGCCCGATAGTCCCATTCGATCTGCCTTGTCATCCCGCATCTGGAATTGGTGACACTCATCAGATAAGCCGCGGCACTGTTTTTAAGGCGCCGCGCTCAAATTCTAAGTCCTCCTTAAGAGAGTCCCTAGGTGGCGTTTTTGCCAAATTTTAAGTTTTTTGTTTTTCCTGTGGAGGACGGAGTTTTGGGCCGATCTTCTTCATCTTGTACTTTTCTGGTAGGTCTTTATGAGACCTACAAGGTATCAAAATGTTAAGGGGATCCGAAAACCGGGAGTGAGCCATCCTGACCAAAAACCATTTTCGATCATTTTCGAAAATGGGGTTTTTTGGGTTTTTGGCCCACTTTTGATCCTCTGATCCTCTTGGAACTAAAATCTAAATAGTTTCCATTCATGGTTGTGCATTTTTATATGTTCTGATATCCGAAATCTATGGGATAGTCCCAACGCTAGGGCCATGGCATCTTTTTGAAGGTTTCCCATGAGGTCTGTCCCTTGTCTATTATTAATTACCCTTTGTCCGCATTTTTGTAAATTTTATGTTTGTTCCGTCGGTCCCGCTGACCAGAGTTCTTGCCCAATCGGCTTGATCTTGGACTTTTATTGTAGGTCTAGATCAGACCTACAACCTGTCCCAAGATCAAGTCGATCGAAGTCTGATAAGTATTTTATTTCTAATTGTTTGTGCAATTTTTCATGTAAATTGAGTATGTACATTTTGACTTCCGGAACCCCTGTGACCTAAGTTTGGGGCCTATCTCTATGGGATTAGTTTTAGTTAGTAGATCCCATTAAGGGCTAATCCCGTGCCAAATCCCATAATGATTGGGTAACCGGAAGTATTTTTTCGAAATTTTATAAAGTGTTGACTTTTGAGCTTTTTATGTTTTTTCATTTTCCTGAATTAATTTGAACCCCTTCCCATGGTCGGATTGCCTCGATTTTGAACTCGTTGGATTCAGCGTGATGAGACACTTCCAACAAGACCAAGATCGAGACAATCCGTCCAGTACTTTTTTGTTGCGCGACCATTTTTATTATTTTTTTCGATTCTTTAACTTTTGATTTCATTTTTTATCTCCTGTACCTGTGCTGCCCGCGCGTGCGCGCGCGGACAGTGCGTGCCCTCTCTCCTCACCTCCGATTGGCTGGAGGTGAAGGAGAAGTAAAAGAGAAGGAGGAGCTAGCCTCTTTCCTATAAAAAGGGGGGGGATCCATCTTGGATTCCTCCTCTACTTCTTCAGCCTTCGAACCGCTCAGTTAGACATGACTGAGTCCTGGCCAGAAATTTAATTTATTTTTATTTTTCTCTATACACTAGGCTATAGGCCTATACCTAGTAGCTGGTTTGAGAAAGACCAGCTCACTGGATATGACTCTTAAAGTCTATCCATGTTATAGTTGTTAGTTTATTTTCTCAGTTTTTCTGGCCAGGACTCTGTTTTTAAAATATCCACAAGTTTCTGTTAGTTTATTTTTGCTTCACTAACCTCGCAATAGACTTAGAATAATTTTTGACATTCAGTGAGAGGGGAAGGGCCTTCTCTGTGACTGGTATTCAATTTAACTGGTTTGAGAAAGACCAGTTTCTGGAGGGGTTTGAATAAAACCGAAATCCAGAGAGTCACAGAGTTGGTTCCTTCCCTTGTGTTTTTATTATTAGCTCAACTTTCCTTTACAGTCCACTTCATATTAATTGTAAGTTTAAAAGTACATTTAAGTTCTGAGTCTGAAATTGGGGCTTGGAACTCTCTCATGATGAGCATGCTGGTAAGCATAATTGTTTCATAAATTCGATATCCAAACTGTGTGTTTAGGTTCCACAGTGGTTAGGGCTCCATAATCTGGTCTAGCATTTGTTTAAATTGAGTTATGATTTCAAATTTATTTCCCTGTGCTTCGATAGTAGTCTTTATTTACTTACATTTGTGCATCCATTTAACTTAGTCTTGGGGGTATAGGTTCCAGAGTGTTTAGGGGTTCACTATCATCCGGTCTAACAGCTGTCTTAGCTATCCAATGTTTTAAACTGGCTTTCTTGTGCTTCAATAGTGGTCTTTATCTTTTTCTTTACTTACCTATGTGCTTCAGGTAAATTGAACAGCTATTGAAAATAGCTAGAATTCCAAATTCTTTTTTCTGTTCTACAAGCATAGTTGTTTAGTATTCTTTTTGTTTTTGAGTTTCATTTTCTCTAATTATCTGGTGACATTCATAGGATTCCCTTTGGGTCCCTAATATCTATTTTTAAAAATTCGATAATGCTTGGGTTGTCATCTGAACCTGTAGTTTTGGGTTGCTCCTAGTCTGGAGACACTACCAATCCATCTCTGCAGATCCAGATATTCTTTTTGAGGTTGTCCGATTTTTGAATCCCTGTTCCATTTTAGTCAATGGTTTCATCATCTGTTTGGTTTTCTTAGTAGTAGTTGTTCACACTGTACCAGTGCCCCTAAGATGGTTACCTATCTGATTCGAATTCACATTTGCCCTAACCCCTCCAATCTATAAGGAATCCCTAGATCCTTACCAAAGTTCGATTTGTCTTAGTGTTTGATTCCTGCCTAGCCTCTCAGGGCATTTAGGGTTCATGTCAGGTGAGGTGTATATAAGAGTACATTACTCACCCAAGCTTGTGGGTCTTGTGTGGAAGGCCCTACTCCCTGATTCGTGGTAGTGCCTCCTTGTTCTGTTGGTCCAGCAATGTGGGCTAGAGATGTAGGGGCTGTTGGGGCCCCAGCCCCCAGTAAATACCCTGGAATAGTCTGCTGGCTAGGTCAGTTGGACTAGGGGTATCGGGTAGACTGGGACCTCACCTCCCCTCTGATATCTCATTGTGCTCTCCCTTGTGAGTAGATTAGGGACATCGGTTTAGATAGGGGCTCAACCTCTCAATAAATATCCAGGTATAGTCTGCTGACTAGGTCAGTTAGGCTAGGGATATCGAGTTGTTAAGACCCTATCACCCTTAAAAGTCCAATAATAGTTTGACTCCCTAAAAAAGTCAAAAAGACAGGGTTGTACTGCTGTGAATATTGGAGTGAGAAAATAGTGGTGATATTCATTCATATGGCAGGAGGATCTTCTGGGGAATTGGGACCCTCAGCCCTTAAACAAGATCTTAGATAGAAAGCTTTGAGCTGACATGAATCCTGTTGGTCCTGAGTTTTTAGGTAGGTCAAACCTAACACCCTAATTTCTTGATCATGTACCAGTCCCTGGCAAAATGAGTCTAAGTGTTGAATTCCTTTTTCTAACATGCATGTTTTAGGATAATTTATCCTGGCAAACTAAGTCTAGCTCATCAATTTGTTTTTCACTGTTCTAACCATCTGGCAAAGTAAGCCCAGCTCTGGTTAGTACATTCATGTATGATGTAAACTTATCTTGGTAAAATATACCTAGTCCTTAATTTCGTTTTTATTCTTTTTATTCTAACCATCTGGCAAAGTAAGCCCAGCTCTGGTTAGAAGTTTTTTTTTGTAGCTTATATGTCAGGGAATTTGTGGTAGGACTTCTGGCCTCCTGGCTTAATGAGGACGGATTTCCCTATTTCGTATCCCCTGACAGTTCTAATCCAGATTTTGTTTCATTTAATTATTTTAATCAGAGTTATGCAGCAGTAGTGTTTATATAGAGAACCTAGAGGGCAGTTAACCCCTAGCTATTAGTCAACCAGAGTATGTCCTAAGTGAGATAATTGTTTTGCCAAGCGAGTTTGGATGCTGCTCACCAATAGCATCCTGGTGGACACCCCCTCCTTTAGTCTCTTCCCTATAGCTTTATTTTCGCTTCCATGAATTATGTAGGTTTATTTTAATTGTTTTGTGCCAGGAGACTTCATCATGCAGGGCTTGATAAGAGTGCCTCTGATTTGTGCTTCCGTTTCTGTAAGGATATTAAATGCAGAGTAGGTGCTGACCTATGGTTGCTGGAGTACTTTATTGAACCTCCTTTTGAGAGGATAAGGGTATGTGGATTTCTTTTTTCTTGTATCTGATTTGAGTTTGTTTTGAGTATGCACCACCTTCGCTTGGTAGGGTCACCTGTACATATTAAACCGGGAGCAGCATACCTGTATGGAGATAAAGTGGCTTGTGACACCGTAAGTCCCGATGAGAGGGGTGCATTGTGTCTTTCTGATTTGTTTATGTTTCGAAAATCCATGTCTGCCTTGGAACCTTGAAAGAAGGTAAAATAAGAGGACTTTAAGTTGCTATGTTTGCTGAATGTTGTTTGTGTTGTTTTCTGGACCGAGAGATGTAAAATAAAGATATATTTTGGTTCTTGTGAACATCGTGGTTAGTGTGTTTCTCTTGTCTTTTCTTCCTGTCTTAATTATTCGTGAGGCCTTAAGTCTAAACACGTGACAATATGATCCCAGGCAGCCTGATAAGCTGACGATCTAAGAAGGGGCATTTTGCTCGACCACTTTGCTGGGGCAAGAGCATGTGCAGCTTACCAACTAAGTGGCATTGAGTCGAATAAAAAAGGGAGCTGCCTCTTCATCCACTTCTTAAAATTAACTAAAGATACATCAAACATGTGGAATTCAAACTTATTACACATCAACACGCACTGATGCTGCAACATACATGTTGTTGTGAACAATCTATAGGTTCTAACAAGGTAACCAGCCAGGGGGTCATGACATGCCAAAGGAGTCAACACCATCCTAGTATGAACACCATCGGAATCACGCTTTCACGGCCTTTCCAATGGTGTCAGACTCATGACTATGTGGTCACTGTGTCACCACTAGATGGCGACACATGCGGGGGAGCCAAAATGTGCATGCACCAAAAAAAGGGAGAGACAAATGGCCACTCACATGAACAAGACATGAAAATGTGGTGTGTCTGCCAAATAATTTGCAGGATTTGCCAAATCAAGAGCTGGATGACCCGGGGATAGTGTTACGGATGTGTCGGGGTCATCCAGCAGTGAATATTTGTCGGAACTCGGCAGTTTCGACAAAGTGATTGCGAAAGTATGTGTGCGTCCAGTCCCAGTACTATTGCCTGCATCCAGCTCTTGGACTCTCGGATCCAGCATGGCCAGATTTTTGCATCTAGGGGGTTCCATGGCCCAGCACCAGCACCATGGATAATTACAGTGCTCAGCCAGACTGGATTGGGCATAGGATGTCTGGCCCAGCATGCAGTACTGGAGGAAGAGGGCCTCCACCTTTGAGCTGCTGGTCCAGCTTCTGGGCAGACCCCTCCTTCTAGCACCACATGCCAGAGCCACGAATCTGGCATCAGATTGGGTGCTAGATTTGGATTGTCGGATTGGGTGCTGGAGCTGTACTGGTGGTAAATAAAATTTGTGATCCAGCCAACTGTCAAGTGTCTAGAGCTTCCGGATCAAAATTTATGAATTATTTTCCAAAAAAAGTGACTTTTTAAAATAAACATGCCGGTGCCATGTCACTGCATGAAAATTAATTCGCCAGCTAAAGGGTTAAAGTTAAAAGTTTCATCATCCTTATAAATCATAAATATTGAAGTGAAGTTGTCATCTCATTCAAGATTAAGCCAAGAATATCGATCAATTTAGTTCCCAATGTCCAAGATGTTAACTGTTTAGCTGGCGAATTTCATTTAATAAAGGGGCATGCCACTTGTGAATTAATTTTAAAAAATGATGATTTTACATTTAAAAAGTCATCACTTATGAACTGGAAGTCCTAGACACTTGGCAGTTGGTAATTTGGAAAGGTTGCAAATGCAGCTTGGGATCATAAATTTTAATTGCTGGCAGTAAAGCTCCAGCACTCAATCTAACAATCCCAATCCAGCACCCAATTTGGCACAGGAATCATGGATCCAGGATATGGTGATAGAAGGTGGTTGTTCAAAAGCTGGACCAGCACCTCCCAGGTGGATGCCCCCTTTTTCTGGCACCACATGCTGGGGGTCATGCATCCTGTACCCAATCCAGCAATCCTGGATTGGACCTGGAGCTGTGCTGCAAGCTTTGGTTGCAGCCAACCTGCATTCCAGTTTCTTTCTGGTGTATGGTATTCACACACACAGACACTTTCACGATATTTAGGGGGTCTGAACCAGCACTGTAATAATCCGTGGTGCTGGTGCTGGGCCAAGGAACCCCCTGGATGCAAGTATCTAGCTGTGCTGGATGCAGGACACACTCACACACTCTTTCACTTCACCTATTTTTGGTCAACCAAAATCATTGCTGGCTGAGACATGTTGTATCCAGTACTTATTCTGTCACTATCTGGCACTTACTTACACGATCCAGCAGACATTTCATGCATGCAATCATTTTCTGGGTCTGGTTTTTCTGGGTCACACTTTTTTGATCCTCCTGCATAACTGTCGCCACCAGATGGTGACACAGTGACCACATAGTCATGAATCCAACACCATTAGAAAGGCCATGAAAATGCAAATTGTAAAAATGCAAAATTGTAATATCAAAAATGGGGAAATTGTGAGGGAGGCTCCTACTAGGTGTAGAAGAACGGACATACTAAAATGGTCCAGGAGCTGCATTGTAGATGTGTGTTCAGTGTGTAGACAGTGGAATAGCTATTATAATTTTTAAGTCAGGAGCCTGTTAGGATAGGACAACCACACCTTTGTCCCTAACTGGTCATTCGACTCCCGCCATAGGCCCCATCCGTGGCTGCCTGTTGTGAGACCTGTGCCGTCGTGCTGCTGGTTGTGTGGTGCGTGCTAGAGTCAATACTATCACAGATCGAGACCACCACATCTACAGAGGGTGATTAGGCAAAAATGAGACGACTTTAAAGTTATATAATTTTGTTAATTATTACATCACACTGAAATTTTTTTTGCTGGTGCTCTAAACTGTCTTCTATCATTCTGTCAAATTAAAAAAAATGTTCTGAAAATGGCGCCACATGTGAGTTATGAAGACAATGGTACGATAAAAGCATTTTCCAAACAAAAACATTGTTCGAAATGTATCGCGGAAGTGTTAAAAAAATGCAGAATTATTGTGAGCACGTCTACAATATGTCTAGTAATTAGAAATGATGGATTGAAGTGCAAAAGAAATGGACAAGCC